>JAMYWD010000163.1:0-25000 GCA_028583415.1 Protea cynaroides
GAACTACGAACCAATTGTGGCAAAGTATGTTGCATAGCTGAGCATCTCCATGTTGCCGTCGGAACATCAAACTAGATTTCAGAAATTTCTTCTCAAGAACTTCAAGAATCTTCGGAGGAGCTAGCTCATGTCATTGGAGAAGAGCAATCGCCTCCAGATCCGCCGGTGCTTCTTCTTCTTCCCTCTCTCTCTCCTCACTTTCTTTGCTCTCGGTTTTCCCTCTTCCTTGCTCTCTTTGTTTCTTGCTCCCCATGCTTCCTCTTGAATGGAGTCATAAAAATGACTTTATCTTTTTTGCTTTCTTTTTTTTTATACCCCATTTGTCTTTGAATTTCCCGAAATATCCTTAAAGCTAAAGACATCTTCTCCTCTTGTTTGATCTTAACGCAAGTCTAGAAGCTTCCCCTCTTTCTCTTTTTATTTTTATTTATTTTGTTTTATTTATTTGAATATTTGCTTTATTAATTTTATTGGTTAATTAATTAAAAAAACAGATTTAGATTTCTTTCTTTATTTTATTTTATTTTATTTTCTTTATAAGCATAAAATTATCTCATGTTACTTTATGCTACCCTATCGAACCATACAAACCGATTTTAAACTATCCATACAAGCTATGTTGATCCGATCATGATCATTCCAAAAATAAAAAAAATAAAAAAATAAAATATATTGTTATTTTTATTGCTGATTTTAATTTATCTTATCTTATTGGCTAACATATTTGTCAATAAAAATATTTATTTACCTTCTGTATGCTTATATAATAATTTATCTACCTCAAGTTTTTAGAGAATTGACTTGAATTTGCTTGTCAAAATTGAAGCGTCTACACATACTTGAAACAAGGCCTAAGCTATGCATGTCTTTCTTCACCACCTCCCCTATATTCATCTCATCTTAGGTCTGCCCTTAGCTCTTTTAGATCCTTCAATCTGAATCAAATCACTCCTCCGTACGGGAGCATCTATGGCCTCCGTGGAACATGACCATACTTTCTCAAACCGCTTTCTTGTAGTTTATCATGTATCAGCGCTACTCCCAAATCAGCTCTAATATGTTTATTCCTTACCTTATCCTACCTAGTTTTGCTACACATCCATCTCAACTTTTTCATCTCAGCTATACTAAGTTTATCTATATGATGCTTCTTAACTACCCAACATTCTGCACCATGCATTATAGCCGATTGAATGACTGTCCTATAAAAATTTCCTTTAAGTTTTAAAAGAATATGCCGATCACACAGCACTCCAGACGCACCTCTCCCCTTCAGCCATCCTATTTTATTCCTCTGTATCTAAAGACCGAGATCGATAATTCTGATTTTAGAACTGGACAGAATTTGAGATGAGAACTTACTTGTTTGATGAATCAGCAACTCTTCCTCTTCTTCTTCCTCTTTTAATTCTTCTCTTTCTTCTTCTTCCTTCTTGTCAAACTTTCCCTTCTCTCCCTCTTATTTCTCTCCTTATTCTCTTCCTCTCTAACACTCTCTCACCTATCTCTCTTTCTTAATTCTCCTCTACGTTTTATTCTTATTCTCTCTCTCTCTCTCTCTCTCTCTCTCTTTTTGGTGTATGGTGGGAGGCCCACTCCCTTTATTTATCTTATGCCTATTTTATCTCTTATCTTATTTAATTTAAAGATCACTTGAAGTGGGTCCCACAACAGCTCACGATTTTGAGCTTTCTCTCTTATTTATTTTATTTTTCTCAACCTCTCTCCTAATGCTAGTTCTTCACGCATGACTCTCCCTCTTTATTATCTTTTATTGTTAGAGAACCAATAGGAAGTGGACTCCTATGCTGTCCACGATTTTGGTATTCTAAGGGATAGATCTTAATTTGCAAAATAATAAAATACTATTTAATATTCTCTTTATGCTTATGAGGATTTGAACTCTAGACCTCTAGATAATCAAACCTTGGCTAAACTACTATGCTAGGTGGTTCAACCCCTCATATTAAGCCTGTAACTGAAATTAAGTATTAGCTCTTAGAGACTGCTGTTTAGTGTTTATTAAGGAATATTTCCCGGTATTCTATGATTTATACGCAAGGTGATTTTCTAAATTAACTATCCGATGACTTCGGATTGACATCAAACTTTTCCCTGTGGATCCCATGCCACCCTAGGCAAGATTCCAATTCTTAATTTACAATTCACCTATGCAAAACATCACCATGCATGCTATGTGCTACACAACCCAACACGCGCTAAACACCACCTAGTTTTCTAAATGTCACCCAAATTTACTAAACAACACCATAGCAGGAAATTAACTTGGAAAATCTTGGAAATGATAAATTGTAACCAATAATAGTAATGTTTAATGATTCTATTTATTGGTCTATGAAATGTTTGTCTTTTTATCTTCCTTATTCATGATTTGTCTAGTTTTCATTTTGGCGTCATTTCCTTCATAAAACAATATATTGTCTTGGAATCGTACTTCTAAATTTTGGTAAAATTTTTTGTTTTTTTTTTTTTTTTTTTTCAAAATCGAAATGAAATGTAGGATCAGAACAGAAAAATCCCACGTTCCAAAATCATTGTTCGACCATGTTTTGGCCAAAACTGGTCTAAGCTCCAAACACGCTATAAACAATCGAAACTTGTTGTACTCTGACCTTAAAAGTCAGAGTAGTACAAGACAGGGAACAGTGTACAGGAGAGAAAGTATACAACACACATTTATATTTCATTTACTTAAGATATTATTCATAAATAAGCAACTACCCCTTGTTTGAATCCAATAAAAATAGTTCAAAATTCATTCCAAAAGAATAAAAAGTCAACTTTTTAGTTCAAGAACAAAATCTCAATTTTCGATCGCGGGGTGATTTTTAACTTTCAAATACTGGCTTTTTCTCTAATATAAAAATTCCATAAATCTTATTAGAGTAAAACATCATCAAACCAAGAGTCCGCTAAAATAATCTTTTGTTTGATTTATAAAAAATTATTTCAATTCAAACGACATTAAACAGCATTTGCATACTTCGAACACTGTTTGATCGGAATGTAACTCACTCAATATAATTCAGATTCAAGCAATGTTAGATTTGTTGGAAAGCTAGCATATTCAGCTTTGCAAAAAATTCGAGATTGAATGGAAATATTTTTTTTGACATCAAGACAAAAGGTTATTTTGCGGACTCTTGATTTTTAGTGATATTTTACTTTAATAAGATTTATGGAATTTTTAAATTGGAGAAAAAAGCTAGCATTTGAAAGTTGAAAATCGTCCCATTATCGAAAATCCCGTTTTTGTTCTTGAACTAGAAAGTTGACTTTTTATCCTTTTGGAATTTGAATTTTAGACTATTTTTATTGGAATTAAATGGAGGGTATTTGCTTCTTTATGAATAGTATTTTAAGTAAATGAAATATAAAAGTTAATAAACATTTACTTGAAAAAATTGGGCTTAAAAAACAACTTTTGGGCCACTATGTTTCGGAATCTGACAAAAAATCTCAAGTTTCGGCGAAATTTTGGCCTAAATTACCTAAATTTCTATTGGCCAGCCTTGAAACCGAAATTTAGATTCTTGCTTGGAATGGGCTATACCTGCATCACGATAACCTGTTTAAACTTTAGGTCTTTGGTTAATGTATGCTACACAATAATAGTGAGCTTTAATTTTGCCATTGTAGTTTGGTTCTGTCGAATTGAAAAAATTTGATGTATGACCATGTGAAGGATGAACTGAAATTTAAATGCATAGGTTGTCATGTGGTATTTTTGTTTTCCCTCCAGTAGGATTGCCCACCCCACTATTTTTTTTTTTTGTAAATTTTGATTCATTTAATACTTTAAATAAAATGATAGATCAATTAAATCTAATTTAAAGCAAAATAGTAAGACAACTTGGTAGGTTCTATAGCCATTAGTTTATTTATGTGATTACAAAGTAAGTTTGAACATGTTAATCTAATAATTTAATCTGGTTAATTTATGTGAGAGAAAATTACTCGTACCTCCCTTGGACTATGGCCTAATTCCAACTACCTCCTAGTAGTTTCTGACAATTACAGCTGCTCCCTTTTAGCTGACGGTGTTAACTATAAAAGTAAAAGACAACTTAACCTTGATGGGCTTAGGGTCAATAAGGGTTGAGTTGACAAGTTTAAGCTTCATGGCTATCAAATATCCTTTTCCAAACCCTTATATTTCAAATCTCCCTTCCCAAACCCTTGCTTCCAACGAACATAACCCCGCATCATCTAATAGAAATCAGTTAATGGGCGGCAGAGACGCCATTAGAGGGGGTGGCAATCTCATTTTCATGGTTGAGTGTGCAAGATGTCAATCCAATGTGGTATGAACCAGGCCATTTCTCACCCTATTTCAGTTAGGACTTTCATCAAGCACTTGTGACAACGAAGACACCAATCTGGTCTTTTAATCGCACTAAAAGGAAAACCATAACCACTACCACTATTGAAAGTCTCAGCTCTCCACACCTTGAAAACCTTACTTCCTGCCAAAAAGAGTAGATCTCTGTTTATGCCAATGCCCTTTTGGAATCGAACCAAGTGAGCTTACCACTCTCTCTCTCTCTCTGTGTGCGTGTGTTAAGCCACATCAACTTTAATCTTGGTATCTTCATAACCCTCTGTTGTTGAGTTAGATTTAGATTAGCGACATAGCACGCAGGGGTATTTCTGTAATTCTGGTATTTTTTGTTTTATCTGATCTTAGTCTATTTTCTGTTATTAGGGTAAGGGCTAATCTTGTAATTCTGGTTATCTTAGTGTGAGGGAAGAGGACAATTAACTCTTCCATTCTTTTCTAATTCAACATGGTATCAGAGCTGACCTAGCTCTAACCTTCTCCTCTCCTCTTCTTCTTTTTTCTTTTTCTCTTTCCCAAAGAATTGCCGCCAGATTCTGTTCAGAAAAAAAAAAGTTTGCAACAAGCTTCTACTTTGCAACTAGATACCCTACCGCAAGCGCCTACCTTGCCGCAAGCTCCTACCCTGCTGTAAGCTTCTGTCCCAGCCCATAGCCACCAGATACTTGAAACCTTTACCGTCATTAGAGTTCACCCTGCAACTCCGTTCTTCTTCCCATAGCCTTCTCTTCTACCCATCGTAATCCCCTCCCAACTATCCCAGCCTGCCGTAGTCCACAATTTCTTGTTACAGAACTGTCGTGACCCTATACCCTTGAATCTGGTCTCCTTGAAACAGTCAGAGCACTTATGTTTGATGGCAATGTCCCAGCAAAATTTTGGAGTGATGCGCTTATAGCAACCTCTCTCATCAATAGGTTGCCGTCAAGAATTCTCAATAACAAGGCTCCATTGGATCTCCTACTTGGTGATCATACGTTTGCTCTTCCTCCAAAGGTGTTTGGCTGTGTATGTTATACTCGCAACCACCATTCTCATGGCAAGCTTGATCCACGGGGAGTTTGTTGTATATTTCTTGGTTACCCTACTACACAGAAGGGGTATAAATGCTACCATCCACCTTCTCGTCAGCTATTTATTACCAAGGATGTTCTCTTCCATGAAGACATGATGTATTATCAGCCACATCTTCAGGGGGAAACATATGCAGTTGAAGATGCGCCTTTGATATTACCAATGGAGGCAGACACCGAAAGGGCCCAAGTAAGAGAAATTATGGAATCAGATGAACCAGATAAATCAGATCAATCCGATCAACCACATATACCAGCTTCACCTACTTCATTGATCGATACCGCTGCCCAATCTGAATGCTACTAAGCCTCATCTGCAAGTTTATAGCCATGCCAGAAGCAAGCAAGGAAAGACCACTACCATTAATGCAACTTCACATGTCCCTTCGTCAGCCCAGGAACCAGAGACTGATCAAGCGCTTGGTAAGGACATTCCTCTCTCTCCCTCTGACTCTTCTGACTCTGATTCTGATCTCCCTATTGCCGTTCGTAAAGGTACTAGGGCATGCACCCTACATCCAATCTCTAATTTTGTTTCGTATGATGCTTTATCTCCTTCCTTCCATGCATTTGTGTTTTCTCTTTCCTCTGTGTCTATTCCTCAAAAATGGCAGGATGCAATTGTGGATGAACAGTGAAAAACTGCAAAGGTGGAAGAAATGAGAGCCTTGAAGAAAAACAATACTTGGGAACTTGTTTGTCTCCCATCGGGTAAGAAACTAGTAGGGTGCAAATGGGTGTTTACAGTAAAGCAGAACAGTAATGGCACAGTGGATCGGTATAAAGCAAGGTTAGTAGCTCGTGGACTCACACAAACATATGGTATTGATTACCAAGAAACTTTTGCATCCGTGCAACAGTAAGGGTTCTCTTGGCATGTGCTGCACACCATAATTGGGATCTACAACAGCTCGATGTAAATAATGCCTTCCTTCATGGTGAACTTAAAGAGGAAATATATATGGATTGCCCACTTGGGTTTACAGATGCAAACACTCATGGAAAGACATGTAGATTGAAGCGCTCACTTTATGGACTCAAGCAGTCCCCTAGAGTGTGGTTTGGCAGACTACATATGGCTATGACAGTCTGTGGCTATGTACAGAGCAATGCTAACCATACGTTGTTTATGAAGCATTCGTCTGGGACCTTTACTGCACTTCTGGTATATATGTGGATGATATTATTATCACTGGAAATAGTAATGAGGAGATGAAGAAACTCAAGACGTTTCTTGGGGAGGAGTTTGAAATTAAAGATCTGGGAAAGCTTAGGTACTTCCTTGGGATTGAAGTTGCTTGTTCTGCAAAAGACATCTTTCTTTCTCAAAGGAAGTACGCCCTTGATCTTCTATCAGAGACAGGTCTGCTAGGTTGCAAGCCGTGCACTACCCCATTAGAAGCAACTACCAAACTGAAGGAGAAAGAAGGAACACCAACTGATAAAGGAAGGTATCAAAGGTTGGTTGGATGGCTCATCTATTTATCACATACCAGACCAGATATAGCATTTGCAGTTAGTCTGGTGAGTCAGTTTATGCATGATCCCTATTCTACGCATTTGGAAGCTGTCTATAGGATTTCTTCATTACCTAAAGGCAGCTCCAGGAAAAAGGATCTTACTCTCACCATGTACTGATTTTAAAGTAGGAGCTTATACTGATGTTGACTGGGCAGGCAGTTTAGACTGGAAATCGATTTCTGGTTATTGTACCTTTGTGGGAGGAATGTTAATCACTTGGCGCAGTAAAAAGCAGAACGTCGTGGCATGTTCCAGTGCAGAAGCCGAATTCAGAGGAATGGCTCAAGGCATATGTGAACTTCTATGGTTGAAAGGTCTACTTAGTGACTTGAAAGTAGATTGCTCTCAACCCATGATTCTCTCTTGTGATAATAAAGCCGCCATCAGCATTGCCAATGATCCAGTTCAACATGATCGGATTAAGCATGTTGAGATAGATCGTCATTTTATTAAAGAGAAGCTAGAGAGTGGTCAGATTCAGATTCCACATGTTAGTTCAGAGGATCAGCTGGCCAACATTTTCACAAAAGGGTTTACTTGTCAAGCCATTTTACATAATTTTGTCCAAGTTGGGAATGCATGATATCTATGCACTAACTTGAGGGGGAGTGTTGTCGAGTTAGATTTAGATTAGTGCTAGTGCTATGTTGCAGGGGTATTTCTGTAATTCTGGTATTTTTTGTTTTGTCTGTTTTCGTCTATTTTCTGTTATTAGGGTAATGGCTAATCTAGTAATTCTGGTTATCTTATTTCATTATAAATAAAGGTGTGAGGGAAGAGGACAATTAACTCTTCCATTCTTTTCTAATTCAACACCCTCCGAAGCACAACAAACATTCAATAAACAAACAGAAAATTTACTGGAAGCATCACGAATTACAGCTCCAACCTCTCTCCGACGCGGTTTCTTCAATTTACGCCCACTCCCCTTTTTTACGGGTTCGTCAGCTTCACTCACATCGATTCCCTTCAAAATTGAATCAGCCTCGCCAAGCTTCATCTCCTCAAAATAACCGTCTTCATAAATAATCTTGAAAAGCCCAGAAGCATAGTCGTAGGATTCCACAACACCAGAAAAAAATCCCAAATCTTCAAAATCTTTTCTTAAAAGACCTACCCACTAACTCCATTCCTCATGTGATGAGGCCCAAGCGTGATCTTCAAAAGGACATAGAGTGATAACTAAATCACCTTTGCCAAATAACGCTTATGGCATGAGGAGTGAAAGCTGTAAGAAGATTATGTCGTGATAGTTTGGAAGATATTTTGGGAAAGGCTGTAAGTGGTCCTCACGTAACAAATCCTTTAACAAATGCTAGGGTACTTCAACGTTGTCGAAGGAGTTGCTGCTTGCAGGTTGGAGAATTTTGCTGGTCCTTCTTGTTCTCCACAGAATGAAGAAGAGCAACGGGAAGAATAATCGTAAAGGGTTGGGTTTTCAAATTAGGGGAAGTGGTGTGGGCAAAAATGACACATCATGTCCCATTAAGGGCGAAAATGAAACTTCATTGTCACATTAAGGGTAGTTTTGTCCTTAAAACTTTGAGGACGAGTTGACATCATCATCTAACGAAAATCTTTTAACGGATTGGGACTCTGTAACAAGGTTTTGAAATTAGGGGAAATATGAGTAATTGTCAAAAACTACTGTGTAGGGGTTGAAATTAGGTCATAGTCCAGGGGAGGTACGAGTAATATTTTTTTTATGTAATGAATCATAAGTTTGAACATATTTGAGAGTTAATATCACGAGTATATACATTGTGTTTGGATCATGTATACTGCATTTAATATACATATATTATAGCCACATCTACATCCATAGCAGTATAAAATATCCACCAACATTATGTTTCTAAAGCCTGCTATGAAACCTTGTACCAGAAGGTCCAGAACATTGTGGCCTAGATTCAGTATTTAATTATGTGGGATGCTCTTGTCCTTCACTAATTGGGGTCAAAATTCTGGACATTAGAAAAGCCCAAAACGAAAAAAAAGGGGGGGGGGGGGGGGGGGGGGGGGGGGGGGGGGGGGGGGGGGGGGGGGGGGGGGGGGGGGGGGGGGGGGGGGGGGGGGGGGGGGGGGGGGGGGGGGGGGGGGGGGGGGGGGGGGGGGGGGGGGGGGGGGGGGGGGGGGGGGGGGGGGGGGGGGGGGGGGGGGGGGGGGGGGGGGGGGGGGGGGGGGGGGGGGGGGGGGGGGGGGGGGGGGGGGGGGGGGGGGGGGGGGGGGGGGGGGGGGGGGGGGGGGGGGGGGGGGGGGGGGGGGGGGGGGGGGGGGGGGGGGGGGGGGGGGGGGGGGGGGGGGGGGGGGGGGGGGGGGGGGGGGGGGGGGGGGGGGGGGGGGGGGGGGGGGGGGGGGGGGGGGGGGGGGGGGGGGGGGGGGGGGGGGGGGGGGGGGGGGGGGGGGGGGGGGGGGGGGGGGGGGGGGGGGGGGGGGGGGGGGGGGGGGGGGGGGGGGGGGGGGGGGGGGGGGGGGGGGGGGGGGGGGGGGGGGGGGGGGGGGGGGGGGGGGGGGGGGGGGGAAAAAAAAAAAAAAAAAAAAAAAAAAAAGGGGGGGGGGGGGGGGGGGGGGGGGGGGGGGGGGGGGGGGGGGGGGGGGGGGGGGGGGGGGGGGGGGGGGGGGGGGGGGGGGTGGTGGGGGGGGGGGGGGGGGGGGTGGGGGGGGGGGGGGGGGGGGGGGGGGGGGGGGGGGGGGGGGGGGGGGGGGGGGGGGGGGGGGGGGGGGGGGGGGGGGGGGGGGGGGGGGGGGGGGGGGGGGGGGGGGGGGGGGGGGGGGGGGGGGGGGGGGGGGGGGGGGGGGGGGGGGGGGGGGGGGGGGGGGGGGGGGGGGGGGGGGGGGGGGGGGGGGGGGGGGGGGGGGGGGGGGGGGGGGGGGGGGGGGGGGGGGGGGGGGGGGGGGGGGGGGGGGGGGGGGGGGGGGGGGGGGGGGGGGGGGGGGGGGGGGGGGGGGGGGGGGGGGGGGGGGGGGGGGGGGGGGGGGGGGGGGGGGGGGGGGGGGGGGGGGGGGGGGGGGGGGGGGGGGGGGGGGGGGGGGGGGGGGGGGGGGGGGGGGGGGGGGGGGGGGGGGGGGGGGGGGGGGGGGGGGGGGGGGGGGGGGGGGGGGGTGGTGGTGGTGGTGGGGAAAAAGTTTCCCCTCTTCACAAATTTCAACCATTTAGAGATTCAAATACCCCAGAATATTCATAACTCCTAGAGGCAAACAATTTCCTCCACTATCGAATATTTGTACCTTCTCTGTATGTTGCACCTTTGCTGTGGCATTTTCCCCTTTTGAAGTTGTTCCTTCTTGCACAAATATTATTTTGTCATTGTCTAAAGCAGTTTTGTGTGGATTCACTGTGTATTTTAATCCTTAGGGAAATATTGGTTATCAGTTATACCATCTGTTGCCTAACAAAATCTTAGAAATCTTGTTCTTGTGTCTTCTAAGATTTTCTTGTATATATGTACAGGATAACTTCTGAAAAAGATGGGTTGGAAGCTTGTAACATTCTTCATGCTGCTGGACCTTCAAAGGTTTGATTATGCATATCAGTCTCTTTATGCCAAGACTTCTCTGAAATTACTAAAACAACAAAAAACTTGTCTACAGTGACACACTTCTTTTAATTGGTGGTTGAATTTTCTATTTAATACTTACATCTTTATCTTTCTTTTATTTTTCAAAACAGAGGTGTGGAATGGTAGAATGTCATACTAATTTGATGATTGTTTATTATCCATATTACCATTATTTACGGGTGGCAGTTCCAGCATGCTAACACACTTGGTCCTTTCCTACAACCGAATATGTGCTTTGATTCGGCAGCTACCGCTGCCCCCGCTTCCTCAGGCGGAACTCCAGGTTGAGGAGTTGACGTTTAATCTGTTTCTATCTGATCTTTCCTTTCTAATGTTGATGACTTGTTGAAATCTATAGGGATTCACAACTATATTACAAAACAAAACTTTTGATTTTTCTGACACCAGTTTCTCATGAAAAGATAATGCCTTCTAAAAATCAGTACTTGATTACTACTTTAAGTTGAGGTGGCAAGCGTGGTTTATTTCTTTCCTCTGAAGTCCTATTCGAGGATGTCTTACAGATGTACATACACCTCATTATAACGACATGTATGTAGGTTCTTGACTCAACAACTCTAAAACCTCTACATGCTGATATGTATGTATGTTTGTATATATAATATGTATTTTCATCCTAGGGTAGTCATGTAGGATGCCTGTAATTATGTATCCTCTTCATGGCACTACATGTAGTATCTTTGTATTCTTTTCGAAGCAATATATATTCAAGGTATGTTACCTTTATCTTCTAAGTCATGCCTCAGTATATAAAGTGGCAAACTGTCTTGGGCATCAAAATCTACTGTGGCACCTAGGTGATGCCATGACAACTATGGCATTGGCATTTGATAGCGCAGACAATTGTTTGACACACGTGGAACTGTAAAAAAAAAAGAAAAGAAACTCCCTCTATCACAGAAAGACTGTCCATTTTCATAAATCTAACTTTTTTAAGATGAAGTAGTTATGCATTAGTTACCCGCTAATTTTAATCAATATTTCCAAAATTATCCCCCGCTAGTCTGTTATTCATTTAATTTTGCTTTCTAAATTTCATAGAGCACATAAAATAGTAAGTTGGGAATGTGAGAAAATTTTTATGCATTAAATGGTACAATGAACAAATAATTTGGGACATATAAAAACTCCAAAGAAAGAAGATAATCTTTGTGGGATGCAAGGAGTAACAGTAGTTATGTCCCTAAGCATCCAAAAAAATAAAAAAGTAGTTATGTCCTTGTTACATAGACAAACACCTATCATTGTAGTACATTTGTGGGTGGTAACTTGGTCACTTAACGCAATAAGAAACAAGCTGTGGTTGCTCGCTCTAGTGCTGAAGCAGAGTTCCGTGCTATGTCTCATGGTATTTGTGAATTGATGTGGCTCCAGAATCTCTTGAAGGACTTGGGTCTTCCTATTCCTCTTCCAATGATGTTATATTGTGATAATAAATCTGCCATTAGCATCGCTTACAATCCCATCAAACATGACTGTACCAAGAATGTGGAGATTGATCGTCATTTCATCAAGGAGAAGCTGGAACATGGGCTGATTTGCATTCCTTTTGTTAAATCTGGGGATCAATTAGCTGATATTTTTACTAAAAATTTAAGTGGCAAATTATTTCATCTTATATTGTACAATTTGGGCATGTGTGATATCTATGCACCAACTTAGGGGGAGTGTTGTAATATGGGGTATAAGGGTAATATTGTACTGGTACCTTTGCTCCTCTTATTATGAATAAAGTTGGACTGTCATATGGACAGTCATTAATTCCTCTCAAATCAACAAAACATTTGAGATATATACATACAGGAAGATTTTTTTTTTTTTTTGGTCTAAGAACTGCATTGTGTCTTGTGTTTCATTAATTGTGTATACCACATATGAAATTCTAAAGATTAGTCATTGTTACTCTTTTTATCATATAGATTAATTTTCCAATTATGATTTCAGGTTGTGATAACGAGTGTACATGTTGGGGAAAGTTTACTCCTCATTGGAAGTCATCAAAAATCAAAGGTATACTTTCACATCAAAAGGAAGAGCTATTGTTTGTTTTTATGTTGCTTGGATATATCCATTCAGAATAATTACAAGGAGTACCTCCTAAAATACTCTGATCAAATGTTGCTTAAAACTGTAAAATTTATGCTGTCATATTCACCCGAAAAAAAAATTTATGCTGTCATGACTCCTGAAGTCCTGATGAAACAATAGGAAGTCATCTTATTTATTCAGCCAGGTGCAACTTTTGTTGTTTCACTGTTGATCTTCAGCCTCCAACCCTCCTGCTCCTCGGGGCGTCTCAATGCACGAGGCTCCACCCCTCCTGCTGCCTCCTTTTATGTAAATGCCATTAATTTCGGGCATGCTGTATTGACATTATTGATGGGAAAAGGCATGTTTACTGTCACTAGGTGTTCCTATTACATGGAAATGTACATAATTTTTCTTGGCATAATTTCACTTTTTGACTAGTTTGTAACATGTGTGTTTTATTGAATGTTGAAATCAATTTTCTACTCTTTTGATTTGCTTCATATTTCTTTAATCTTTTGATTTGCTGCATATTTTTGGCAAAATTACTCATACCTCCCCTGGACTTCTCCCTAATTCCAACTGCTTCCTAATAGTTTCTGACAATTACAGCCGCTCCCTTTCAGTTGACGGTGTTAACCATAAAATGAAAAAGACAGATTTAACCTTGATGGGTGTAGGGTCATTTGGGGCACTCGTAAGGTTGAAATGACAAGTTTAATTTTGTTCTAAAGCACTGCAACAGGTTCCGTAAAAACAAATTTCCTGCAACAAGTTGGCAGAATCCTTTAAAAAAAGGGTCCTTCTCTCCTCTTTCCCAACCCTTGCCCTCTGCATCTTCCTCTCTCTCTCTTCTTGCAGCCACCCCTCCCTTCGCATTCTCCCGTGGGCTCCTTCCTGCAGCATCTTCCCTTCCGCAATGCTTTCTTCATCTGATTCTGTTTTAATCGGAATCAACCCCTTTAATCATATGCCTAAAATTAATCCCAAGGCCCTATTGAGTAGCGATGTGTGGATGCTCAACTCATGGGAAGCTGGTTTCTTTTTTGTCCCAGTTTACATGTCTTGCAACTTCAGTACTGAAAATGGGTTTCCGGCGATTGGTCATGCTCGGCCTCTATTAGCTTCTGCACTACAAATCATATCTATGGAAATCCTGTTCTGGAATAGATGTCATGGGGCTGATCATGTTTTTATTTGCTTCCCACGATTATGGAGCCTGTTTTCACGCTATGGTTTTGTCCAAAAGTTAGTTCCCATTTTTATTTTCCTTAGAAGACTTTAATGGCTTAAATTAATGGTCTAATCCTTAATGTGCCTGCTTGGCCTCTTGGGTTTGAAGGAAGATGTAGCGATTGAGATGGGATTTCGGAGTTCTTGAAGAAATTGATGGTTTTTAATCCCTTTATTTCTTCAGCTCTTATCTCACCAGTAACTTTAACAGAATCACACCTCTGCGTAAAACCACCGTCTCTACTTTGCTCACCAGCTTCGTCTCTCAAGCCTTGTTCGAAACCAATGCGTCAGTTTTGCAACAACTGAGAAGCCAAAATCCACTCTTGTCTCGAGGTAAATCATTTTACTTCACCTTCTCCGGTTTTCCTGATTATTTCATCATTCTCTTTGTCATTTCATTTGATTCCCTCTCTTAGGTTTGTTCAATGATCTGAAGGTTTACGTGTATGATCTCACACGTAAATACAACAAGGACTGGCTCGCAAGAGAGGTGTAGTAACAACTGAAAGACAGCATGGATGAGCGGTTTCGAGCATTCAAGGAAATAATCAATTGGGGTGGGTCGTCGGTGAACTGTGAAGGTGAAAGGCACATTCTTTACTTTTTTGCTGATCATTACATTGTCTATTGGGTTTATCGCCTAGTATGTGCAGAAACATGAAAGCATCGTAATCGGTAATGGAATGATTGATATTCTTTGGGGATTTTCAACTTCTGAGCATAGTTCAAAATCTCGGCGAGATCTCGATTTTCTCGAAGATCTCGAGGGGGTCCATGCGAGATCTCTTCTAGATACGGTGTCTCGACCATCTCGACTGGTTCTCGAGCTGGTCTTGACGGGGCTCGACCAGTCTCGACCAACTCGAACCAAATCGAGTTGGTTTCTTTTATAAAAAGGCACTCTCGGTCGAAATTTCAACCGAGACTTAGTTTTTGAAGCTCTTTCTCTCTGTTTTCTTCTTCTATGGTTTCTTTTTCTCCAACTTGTTTTATGAATGTATGATTCCCACAATGTGATTAGTTTTTATGCTTTAAATGTGTTTATATATGTGTTAAATTAGTATTTTACTGCAGTATATAGCCTTAAAATGACCTTAAAATGATCAATACATGCCGAAACTCCCATTTTTAGCCTTTGGGAGTTTTGGCAGGATCTTGCCGAGATCTCGGTTTTCTCAAGGGTCGAGACACTCTCGAGACCTTAGATTTTAATCTATGCTTCTGGGTATTTTGTCTTCTAGGTTATCGAATGCAACAATAACACTATTCTCGCATTGGGTTCTGTTGGTATCCAACAAGTGTCCACTTATTACCTTCGTGTAAGAGCAATAGTAGAATCAAAGAAAGTATCCTAGATTTATGGGATAAAGGGACTTTTGAAGTTGCTTTTATCAGCAATTGATTTGCATCAGAAACATAGCACGATCGAAGACATTAAAGGATAGCCTATTTGGTTATTGGCTCCGTAGGTTCGGTTAGTTTGTTGATAGGGTTTTGCTTCTTCTTCTATTGATTTTGCAAGAGAAAGGTATGTACTGAGGGGAAAAATGACACTTTACTTTCCCATTAAGGGTAGTTTTATAATTAAAACTCTGAGGACAAGATGGCGTCATCATCTAACAAAAAGTAGTTAACGAAATGGGGCTATCTGTAACAACGTTTTGAAATTAGGGGAAGTACGAGTAATTGTTAGAAACTTCAGGGTAGGGGTTGGAATTAGGGCAAAGTCTAGGGAGGTACAAGTAATTTTGCCTATTTCTTCACATTTTACATATTTAGATTAAAAATTATAACCTTTCAATTTTATTGGAATGGTTTATGTTATTTGACCCATAATATGTATTAGAATATAAGAAAGAGATTTTTTTTTTTTTGGGGGGGTATCTTGAGTGTTCTGCTTATGATTTTGTTTACACCAGAAAATATATCTTGAGGTGTGTGTGGAGTGCTGTGTGATCGACATATTCCTTTAAAACTTAAAGGAAAATTTTATAAAACAGTAATTCGACTGACTATGATGTATAGTGTGGAATGTTGGGCAGTGCCAGTTAAGAAGTATCATATAGATAAACTCGGTGTAGTTGAGATGGATGTGTGGCAAAATTAAGAAGGATAAGTGAAGGTTGAGCATATTAGAGCTGATTTGGAAGTGGAGCTGATACATGATAAGCTACGAAAAATTCGTTTCAGATGCCATGGCCAATTATCGGAGGCCTTTAGATGCTCCAGTACAAAGGAGTGATTTGATTCAGATTGAAGGTTCTGAAAGAGTCAGGGGCAGACCTAAGATTACTCTAGGTGAGGTGGTGAAGAAAGTCATGCATAGCTTATGCCTTGCTTCAAGTATGACCTCGAACAAAGCTGATTGGAGGGAAAGAATCCATGTAGCTAACCCCATTTAGTTGGGATAAGGCTTTGTTATTGTTGTTGTTGTATCATTTATGGAATCCAATTGCTTGGAACTATCTTTCGCTGACTGAAAGACACTAAAAGATACAATATTCTTTTTGAGTTTCTAGTTGGATTTAATTTCCTTCAGCTTAGAATTTAGTTATCAATGGACTTGATCTGACAATTTTCCTACTGTTGTCACAATAAATGAGTATCATACCAACTAGACTAGAGGATGGAACTGAAATATAAAATATCATGCCAATCGAAAGGATACCTAAATATATCCATGAACTCATACAATAAATTTTGTGGAACTCATGGAAGCAGTAAATAATGTGTTCAGGAGTGGTCTTAATGTGACTATGATCCATTTAGCTCCATGACTTTTTCATGCAAGTAGAAAGTGACGAGAGAAAACACCAACGGGGGGCAATACCAATTAAGCATTAAAAAGCAATGTTTCTTAATTAAAAAACGAGTTTACTTGTGCTGCTACTGAGACTGCTTTTTATCCGAGTTATTTAAATTTGGGAAAATCTTATTGTAACCACAGTTGGTGAAACAAATTTGTAACCTTACTTTTTTGGCCTTTTAGTACAACACATTTTTTCTTTCAAGGAGAGTAAATCCTGTCATTTCACATGTGTATTCGAAAAGTTTGAAAACTTTTTTTAACCCTTGATTCAAAGTACTTTTGGGAATAAAACCAAGGGCAATCAAAAGACGGTTACAACTTCTAAGTTCACTTCTTTGGTTACAACAAGATGCATCCTTTAATTTAAGGTCCTGCTTAAAAAACCCTCTAGCAGCATTACTCTTACATGACAATGACAGTAAATTATGTATTTAGTACTACCTCAGTTCTTGGAGTGCATTGTTTACCATGAAGTTTTTATTTTCTTACTGTTTTCAGAAACATTTCCAAATGAATTATGAATAATGGGAAATCATGATTTCTTAGCCTCCAATGATGGCATGTCTTGTAATTAAAGTTTATCTGGAATTGATTCCTCATATTTATTATTATTATTATTTTTGCTTTTTAATCGATGCTTTGATTTTAGAAGCAAATTAGTTGTTAGCATATGAAAGTAATTTTGATCCAATGGTAATGTTTACGTATAAAAAATTCATTCTACTATATGATCCTTGTAGGGTCAACCTCCGGAGCAATTCAAGATTGTGATACCAAAGATGCTTGCTTATTTTACGGTATGCTGTTTATTACCTAAATGTCTGGCTCTTTTACATGCGATTTTTTTTAAAATAATGACTAGTTTTAATTTTTCTTTTGTGTCTGGCTGAGCTGGATTGATCACATGATATCATGATTGGATCATATTACTCATTTTTTTTTTTTTTTTTTTGGGGGGGGGTGGGGTGCTAGTATGCATTGCTGTTTCTGGGAAGAGCTAAAATTCTGTGCCTCTATTGATTATCTTCAAATTCAAATCCTTCACTCACTGCTATCTAGGAGGAAGTGAGGTTAATAGTAATTAGTTTTCTAGAGGATTCAGCTGCGACTGACACCGCTAATCTGTTTCTGGTTTCACAAATTTTCTTCCAGAACCATGGACAGCTTATGGGTTCTTTGACTTCTTTCCGACTTGATGAAATTCGACTGGAAAAGGTGATCTGATGAGGGAGAGGTTTCCTATTGAGGGCTGAATGTTGTGTTCAATTGTTTAAATTTTTTTTTTTCCTCTTTTGGTTATATTAGAACTCCTGGCCAACATTTATCATGAAGAAAATGAGTTTGATAAGAGTGAGCCTTTTAGAGCTTTTAGTTATATGGTTAACTGGATTGGGGATTTGGGGTATATCTCCAAGTCTGATATATTTTGGATGTCCCTAACTATGATGATATCTAGATTAGGTAACCGCTGGTTTACTGAGATAATCTTTCCAAATCTGCAAGTGAGAATGAATGCGGTTAAGAGAATGTTCCAGGTACTTTTTGG
This sequence comes from Protea cynaroides, assembly GCA_028583415.1. Classification (NCBI taxonomy): domain Eukaryota; kingdom Viridiplantae; phylum Streptophyta; class Magnoliopsida; order Proteales; family Proteaceae; genus Protea; species Protea cynaroides. The sequence continues at coordinate 18,155 of JAMYWD010000163.1, forward strand.
AATAAAACCTAAAGAAGATATGTTCTTGGGTTGCTGAACATAGGGTTAAGGTCTTAAGGATGCTAGGGTTTATGTTCTATGGCATAGAAATAGAGATGCAGGGAGATGAAATTCTGGCAGGCTTGAAGGTGTCATCTCTATTGTGTCCAGGGGATCATGATGCTACTGCTTGAGAATGTTACAATGTTTTCCCTGCTTCTCCCGTTACAGTACCAGCACTATGCCAATGAAGTTTCCATTTTGATGCAGGACATCAAATGAATACATTCTTGTTTTGGGGTTCAGTTCATTTGAGTTCATCTCAGGGGTCCATCTTTGAGAACTTGTGAGTCAAGCCAATGTTGAGGGATACATTCCATGGTTATAATTTGTCTATATGTTTTGGTGCTCACAGTCTTTCTAAGAGTGAAAAGGGCAACTGTTCCTCGAAGCATCATTATGTGTGAACAAACATCAAAGTATCGGGAAGCATGTCATTGGGCGCAAACCTTAAATGGAATATTAAGTTAATTTCGTGGAAGATCCTATTCTGCTCAAGTGACACTCCTCATGAAGTTGCAAGCCTAAAATGGAAGAACAAATATCACCCCAACTTCATGAAGATTCAAGCATATCAAGTTAAGAAATTGAAGACACATATTAGATGTTGGAATGTAATAGAGCATAGGTTCATCATGTATATGTGTAGATGATCTTAGGATGTAAGTCCTAGAGTGCTTTCACAACTCTAATAGACATTGGCTAAGAGAATGTCAATATGTGTAGGATCAAGCGCTCACCGTTGCACCAATGGCTATAACTGGTAGTGAAGGAACAACTTTATTTCCTTAGGTTGAAAAAGCGCCACGCGGTCGAGCCGGGATATGGGCAGAGAGTTTGGGCCACCCCTCTTCGCATCATCGATGCCAGGTGTCCCAACAATATGGACCAATGGTTGACTATACACACAAACCTTGACTTAGCTATTTGGTATGCAAAATGGGCCCTAATTGGTATATATGGAATGGCATGAAAGTTAGCCCACAAAGCTGTCTACATGCCTTAGGCCAATTTGTCCAGAAGAGCTTAAATAGGGTTACGGTTGATAGACCAATCGACTGATGATTTCGGTCGATCTATGTTTTGATTAGCAGTTGACCAATGTAAAGACCGCCGCATACCAAGAGCTCTCTTGAGACTTCCAGTCGATAGATTGGTTGACTGACGCATCATCCAATGGAACCTAAGAGGTTCCTAAGTACAACGGTTTATTATTTGGTCGACCTATTAATATGGTTTGATGCCTACAATGTCTCTTAGCGGTTAGCCGGTGGGCTTTATGGTCAACCGATGCCATGAACAACGACTATATTATGTAAGGTGGCGGTCTACCAATGCTTTCGAGCGGTCGACTGAAGTTGTATAGGTGTGTCTCTAACGGCTATATTTTTGAAATGGTTTTGTTTACCTTTAAATAGGGGATTCATGGCATCCAAAATAGAACTGTAACAAAATAGAAAAGGAAGGCTACCCAAGAATAGTAAATTGTGAGCGAGAGAGAGAGAGAGTGTAAATAACCCCTCCTCTTATTGTTGTATATATAGAAAGCAAAAGAGAGCAAAAACAGGACTTAGGACTCTCTCCTAGTTACAATCTCACTAAGGCTGTGTTTGGTATCATTTTTGTTTTTGATTTTTGCTCAAATTTATAGTTTTGAAGAGGTTTGGCATAATTTATGAGTGCTATTTATGAAAAATAAAAATAAAAACAAGTCAAAATTCAAAAAGAGGTCTCAACCTCTTTTTGATTTTTGGTCAAAAATTATTTTTGTTGTGTTTTGCTCAAAACACTTAAAACATGTGTTGAAATAAAGGGTTAAAAAAAGTAATTTAGTTTCCCTTTATAAAACCACCCCAAATCAAACCCTCAAATACTCTTCTTGTTGACGAACGGAAGTAAAGCACAGAGACGCAGACCTGCAACTTCGTCCTAGAGACAGCTCTGACGGCGACGACGACGACAATCATTCCAACGGAGGCGACGTCGTTTCTCCAAAGATGGTTTCTGGTTTGATTTCTTTCCATAATCCCTATGTATTTGATGTGGGTTCTTTTAGGGTTTCATTATTCTTCTCAACTCCTTCTCTTTCATCATGGCCTCTTGTCTCCATTGAAACAATGGTCGCTGTCTCCCTTGTTTTCGTTTTTATTATATAATTTTTCCTTCTTTATGTTTTATCTCCCTCTCCTATTTTTTCTTTCCCAATTGAGATTGGATCACTTGACAGAGGAAGAAGAATAGACGCTCCATGACAGAGGAAGAGGAAGACTTTCAAAATCATTTTTAGACATAGTATGCCAAATCTGTTTTTCATTCTACCATCTATTTTTATTATAGCTACCAAACAACATTTTATTTTTGAACAAAAATTATTTTCAAAATGATTTTGTTAAATATATAAAAAACAAAAACAAAAATGATACCAAACATAGCATAAGTAGAAAGACCTAATCAACAAGACCAATTCCTAGTCTATTAAGACACAACCGGTAATGGGCCTTTATAATTTGGCTCACTACAAACATAACAAAATAAAGCCAATCGGTAATGGGACTACTAATCAAGGGCCTAAGTTAAGTGGGCCCATTCCCCTACAATAACAACCCTTATATTTTAACACTTTCCCTCAACTGGAGCACGGAGGAATGTAAGAGCTTTAGTTTGAAATAATGTAGCAACGCAAGCAAGGTCTAAAATCTCGTATTTCGGAGGAGTCTTGGCCTCTGAAACCGAGGTCTCGCCTCGGCGAGATCTTGCCGAGACACTGCATTTAGTTCGAGACAGCCTTTTGACAGCTTAAAAAGGCTGTCTTGGTGGCCAAAATACATTTTTTAGGTCTTCAACTTCAAGGGAACCTCATTTTTGCATTTATGAACACATTTAGAGCCTAAAATTGTAAAAATAATGACTCTTTGTGATTGTTGGGTTTACACCCATGTTTTGGTAGTCAACGCTGAAGTCTGTTGTAAACTTAGGCTAATATTGACTATTATATTCAATCAAATATGACAAATGAGATAATAATATAATGCATTAAGGAAAAGAGAAACAAAATAACACTTCATTATAAATCATTACATCATTGTTCAAATGTTCAATACTGGATGATCCCATAGTCCCCATGTGCCCATAGTCCACAATTCCACAATTCTCATACAGATCCAATGTCTAGTAATACGTAAAGTGTCGTGGATGATCCATCCTACTATCATCATACATCTGAGAAAGTTGTTGACGCAAATTATCTTCCAACTGAGCAACATAATCTTCCCACGACATTCTTGAGGAAAAGTAGTTTTGGTAGTCTTGCACATGATTCATAAATATAACATCAGTTCTGAAGGATACCATCTTAGGGAAGAATGGAAAAACTTTTGAAGTAGTACTCTGGTGCGAAGACTAGCTGAGGTACTGATGGAATGGAATAGAAGTTGGTTGATTCACTCTGACTTTGTGTCTGTGCTCCTGCATCTGAACAATCGTCGAACGAAGAACCATATGCAGTCGCAGCGGGATAGGGGACGAAGTTTTTATCAACATAATCATTTGATGTGTATGCTGCACCGATGCTATATCCAGGAACATTCCACTGCTCCTGTCCACTGCAATAACTGCTATTCTCCTCTACACTCAATCCTCGTAAGCCTCTAGAGAGGTTATCAACGTCGACGTCCATCATGCTACTGCAATCAGCATCTTCATCATGTTGAGTTGGGAATGATGCCGAGGCCTACACGAATGCGAACTTGGTCTACGTGATGAGGATGGCGCATGTGCACCATGGTCATCATCATATGTTGCATGAGTGTACTGGCTCTCCCCAGTGTATCTAACAGGTGATGCTTGTGGCTCTGGATCAGCCCAATATTGACAATAGTGGCTCGACCTCCACCTGGGTCTCTACGCCCACCCCCATGATCCCTACCACTAGGTCCACTACCACTCCAACTCCACTCAGGATCATCTGTATCAGTGCCAGCAGGAGGGTTAAACGGCACGGGTGATTGTGTATGGACGCGACCCTCTTCCGAGGCTAGAAATTCGTCAACAATAGTATCCAAATGGCTGGCCAAATGGGGGTCAGGCATCCCCCCTGGCTCGTCCATTACTGGTACTCTTCTGTTCAACACCCACTCCACTAATGGATCTTCCTCTTTAGAGTCAAGCTGGAAGGTGTTAGCGAGCTCGAGCAGGGTATCATCCTCCTTATCATGGAACATGTTTTGCACCCTCAGCCTCATGTTGTAATGCACAAAGACCAAGTCATTTAGCCATTGAGAGGCAAGTCGATTCTGCCTCTTTGTATGAATGAGGTTGAAAGTACTCCAGTTTCGTTCACAATCAAATGCAGAGTATGTCTGAGCTAACACTCTACTTGCTATCTTCTTCAGAGCAGGTGCATCTTTACCATACAACACCCACCATTCAGCTGCATAAGAACAATAACATATTTTAATTTTGTATGTCATTTAAACGTAATACATAAAACATAAGATAATTTAATTTTGTATGTCATTTAAACGTAATACATACACGGATCACTTTTGTCACGTCCAATCACTGCAGCGGGGAAACCAAAACTCCTACGGGCTTCCCTGAAGGTTTTAATCTATAGAGTCGAAAACTTATAAATATTTGCAATTACAATATATAGTTTTGCCATATTTCCAGTAAGTGAAGCATACAACTCACCTCTAGATTTGCCAATGCCTATGCTTGGGGATCTGGCTCTAACTTTGCAACCATTAGCTTCACTGTTTCAATGAGTCCTGTGTTGGTCCCAAATATATGCGTATACTGGTACTTGGGGTTCAAATAGTATGCTGAAATATTTGACAGTGGACACGTGGTTAAAACAAATAAAAATTATATTGGTACATAAGTAATACTAAAATAAATACATCATCAAATTTACTCACCAGCCTTATGCAATGGATGCATGAGTTGGCTCTCCCATTGGTCATTGATGATCTTTATGTAATTCTTGTAGCCATGTGGTATAAAAGCTTTAACATGTACTTTCAATGCGTCCACAACAGCATAAAGGAGTGGCATGGTAGGTTTTCGCTCAGTATCTACCAATCTCAACACCTGCACTATAGGATGCAACACCCTGACTACTACCTTCACGTTTTGCCAAAATTCATCTGAAGCGATGGTAGTCTATGCTTCTACTCCCTGGGGGGTACCTGACTGTCTCTGCGGAAACCAATCCTCGGATGCAAACATCGATCTGAGTTCGGCAATCTTCGCCTCAAAGTTCTTCAATGCTATGAAGTTTGTAGCGAATCTGGTGACGCCTGGTCTGACCAAGTCCCCTCTACATCTCTCCCTGAGCATGTTCAAGGAATAGCCATGGTTGTAGATGAAAGTGGTTACTTGTCTTGCTTGCTTAACCACTCTCTTCACTTTACTTATCTTGCCCATGTCCTTCAACATCAAATCAATACAATGGGCAGTACATGGAGTCTAGAAGAGATTGTAGTTAACATTGTTCATTAACATCTCCTTTACCTTTTTAAAATTGCTGCTGTTGTTCGTTACAATTTGGACAACGTTCTGAGCTCCCACCTCAGCCACCACCTATTGCAACATCCCATAAATATAGTTTGCATCTTTTACTTCAGCTGATGCATCAACAAACCTAAGGAACACCATTCTCCCATTACAATAAACCATAAAGTTGATGATGGACTTTCTAGTAGGACCAGTCCAACCATCACACATGGTTACTTCTAAATCTTCTCAATTCTTCTTCTGGCCCAGAATCCATCCTTGTAATTCCTTCCTATGTTGAGGCAAATAATGAGTCATTAGCTCATATTGATCTAGCCCCCTAATCCTTGTATCTGCCTCAGCAATTGCATTTAGCATGCTCTGAAAGAAAGGGCATGTGGTGACGTTTGTTGGGATGCCATGATAAAACGACCACTTAGAGTAAGAATACCCTACTGATTCCCTATTCTTTCCTCCAAACATTGCTTTTATTTTTTTTTGCTTGCTACCTTGCTTCGTAAAGACTCTGAGATCTTGCTCTAGAACTTGAACTTAATCATCCCGTCCCTGTGGCTGTGGCACAGGTTCTTCCCTTTTACTTCGTGATCTAGAAAATCAAGAACCAATCCCTTTGCTCCATCTCTGTGGCTCAGGTTGAGCAAATCCACTACTAGTGCCACTTGCTCCAGTTGTACCTGCTTCTATTCGTCTCTTTTCCGCATCTGATCTAAAGGTTTCTTTACTAGCCATTGCCGCATGGCGCATCTGTCTTGCCTCTGCCTCTGTCATATCCTCTACATCCCATCCCTTAGCCTCATGTTCCTCACTGGATTCTGGTATGGTGCCTCGAATTGCCTCCTCAAACTGCTGTTTTTCTCTTTCCATTGCTGCCCTCCTTTGCCTCCCTCCCCTCAACTGTTATGGCCCTGGATATTTCCACAGGACACTGTGGGCATTTGGAAACATCTTTGCCCAATCCACTCAAGTGTTGCTTCAGTCTTGTGATGCCGCCAGACTGAAGCTTCTTCCTACAAAAATTACATTGGGTCTTCTTCCTATCACCCTAAAGGGCAGTACCATATTGCCATGCAGGGTCAGTACGGGAACTGGCACTGTCGCCTCCATCGCCTGCCCCAAAACTTGGTTTAGACATAATTTCCAAGCACTGTTTCATAGAAAACATAAACTTCAATAACCTTGCAAACTTGAACATAGTAGAAATTACATTTCAAAATTTTCTTCGTATTTGAAATGCGGTCATAATATTTTTCCTTATTTTTCTCTATTTTATAGTATTTTTGAACCATTTTT
>JAMYWD010001629.1:0-35000 GCA_028583415.1 Protea cynaroides
ATGTACAAAAGACTGGCAGAGAAGATTTTCCAGGGAAGATCCATGCAGAACTTGAAAAATTGGGTACATGGAGGGAGATAAGGTCCATCCAATTGGAACCATGAAACCGGCGAGAAATTTAGCTTGGAGAATCCTCATCCCCCATGTTTTGCATTCCATATAGGCCAAGAGGCTTAACTCATTCAGAGGGTTGTGCAGGATGATATGAGTGAAGTCCGGAGTGGGGAAATGTTGGACCACCACTTCAGATCTGCAATCCATAGATGACTACTATTTCTGCTATGCAACACACAGAAGTACGTGGATGCACTCTTTAAAACCCTTTCAGAACTTGAAGGGCAAATGTTTGTGTAAGAGAGGTTATTTGTACTTCTCCACAATGTGCTTTCTTGTCTTTGTTAATTTTCACTTGTTATTTCCACTTCCAGTCTCCACGGCCAAAAGGTTTTTAGACTTACTTGAAGGGGAATTAATTTAAATTGGTCAAAGAGAGATTCTGGTGAACAAAGAAAGTTGTTTGCAGGCCAAGGTGTGAGAGGGGCCTTGGTGTCTAATTCCTCCGGCTAACAAATAAAGAACTCTAAGCAATGTGGGAAAAGAATTATTGCTTGGATTATGGGAACAGGTTGTTTGACTGATTTGTGCATTATTAATATGAATCGCATGTATGAAATTAGATAGTGGAAGCTATTCTTTAAGAATTGCTGGTTTCAATAAATTAGTGTCCTTTCCCCTGATAACTCCTTACTGCTGGCTAGCCTTCTGGGGCTTCTAGAGACAGAGTTGATCGCAATTCTACAGACAAAAGGGTGGGCAGCACCAGAGATAGCCTGTCCTTAGGAAGGCCTCTCTTTCAGTACTTTTGCATCGCAAGAGGAGGTGGGATGAATTTTGCCAACAAGTTCATTTAAAGCCCCCGTATTCCTCCAAAGAACCATTTCTTTGTTTGGACAATCTATCAGAATAAGATGCTATCACTATTTCTTTGTTTGGACAATATATCAGAATAAGATGCTATCAATTACCCGATTTCACAGAACAATCAACCTTCAATAGATTTCTTCTCCAAATTAATAAGATGGAATCAGTCCGATACCTTATTTTTCATTCATTTACTTATGAATCATGGTCACTATGGAGAGATCAAGAATGACACGTGCTACTCCTACCTCCTGCCTTAGTGTATGATGGCTATCTGGCCAATTGGTGCCTTTGCTTGGAGAGGTCAAATCCTGTAGAACTTCTTCCCCGTTGCATTCAATTGGTAAGTATGGAAAGAAAGGAATCAGTAAATTATGGAAAAAAAATTCATTGGTGCTGGAGAAAGTGAGAGTGAGGCTCACTATTCTATTTCTCTGTCTACGATGTTAATGGAATTTCAGGATATATCACTTATGCAATGTTTGTGATCACTGGGATGATATGGTACTTTCTAATTCTTTTGATCTGTCCTTTCTGGTGTTGGACATTGATTCATATTGACATCACCAATGCAAATACCCGATACAGATACATAAAAGCTTGTTGACAACTATGGAAGTCAAGTGTAGTTTATACTTTTTTTGTGGGAAGGATGCTTCTTACATGCTGCCTATAACTACCACTTAACTGCTGAGTAAGCACCTAAAGTTACAGGTCATCTAGTCATGGGTAATAACTTCAAATCAATCTGAATTCTCAACTTGTTTTTTACAATGGCCCGAATTTTTTTTATTTTTTTTTTGAAAAAAGTCAATTCTTATAGGGACTGTTTGAACATGTCTGCCAAAAAATTGGGTAAAACTCTTGTTCCTTGCTTTAAATCTTGAACTATTTCACATCTAAATTCCTGTTCAGCACATCTGCTTCAAATATTTATCATTTGCAATCATTATACAAATCTGACCTGTGGCCAATTGCTTCTATAGTTATATAGACTTGTTGCATAGATTCTTGAATAGTACGTCACAAATTTCTTGACTTCAAACCAAATTCTTAACGCTCTTTAATTTGATATTAAAATATCATAACTACAGCCTTCTATTAATCATTTACGCCAGGCTGATTTATATCTTATCTCAAAAATCAAATTTCCCAAGATAACAGCCCCCACCCCCTGACCACACATTTTAGATATAAGAAAAAAGCCAAACCTCTGCAGACCACATCCTTTATTTTACTTATGATGGATAACCCAAAATTTAATAGCAAGGATAACAGAATACATACAATCTGAAATCAACATTCTTAAACCTTGTTTGAAATGAAGAAATCCAATCAATACACTGCTTTCCTCAATCTCCTTGAAACAATTTGCATTAGCCCTCTCATTCAATTTTTGTGGATTCCTAGCAAGCCTGTCCCTCCTTTAAAATCATAAACACCTAGGAAGCTGCATTACATAATAGGCTTTGATTATTATGGCCAATTCATTCTTATGAAACGGTTTCCTTCAACAATCCTCTATAATATTCCATACTTTTAAATAACCCTAAATATAAGATCAGTACTGATCACCATTCATTCCCACCAATTAAAAAACAGAAACCCTAACTTCAGGGTCTCCTATCAAACCTTAATCAGCCTTCAAACCTTTCCCACCACATCTACCTAGCATTGCAGAGCTAGATCTTTGAGACCATAAGGATAACCTGAATGGATTATATTGGAGAGACCAGTGCCCACATATGGAGCACAATATTTTGGAATCAAATATACTGGTTGTTCATAGGATTTAGTGCAAAAACACTTAACTGAAACAAATTGTTCAAACATTCCCTTTAATATGGAATGTAACTGACTATTAGACTGACTATTAGATCTTCATTCATCTTCTTTGATTCCTTTATAGTGACTTTCAGTTCGATAATAATCTCCCCAGCCTCCCCAAACTGTTAAGTCAGCTTTTTGTTTTTCTTCCTCACATCTGTGAGATCATCCATAGCAGACAACAATTCTCCTTTGTAGTCTATTTCACCTTCTTCCTCATCCCCAGCTGCAACTGTAGTCTCTTCATGTGGCTTGTCCTGAAGGACCATGAATAGAATATAACGGTCATCTTCATCTTCATCTGAGGAACTGTTATCTCTCTTAAAAATCAGTCTTCTCGTTTGATCTTCCTATTCTTGAGATAAACTTCTTTCTTTTTTTACCCTTTCTATTTTCTTGTGTGTCTTCATCTTCATCATCATGCTTAGCATTGTCTGGACACTTAGAAGTAAAGTGACCAAGCTTTCCACAATTAAAGCACTTGAAGGGTAGCTTGCATTTGTAGGTGTCTTTGTTCTGTTTGAGTCTTCTTGTAAGATCGGTAACCAATTCATCTTCAGAGTCTTCATAATCAAAATCTTGCTTTATTTTCATATTCTTCAAAGCCCTAAAAGCATCTTCTCTTTCAAAGGAGTTCTTCTCTTTACCAATCCTCATCTCATAGGCCATCAGTGACCCATGTATCACGATGCTTAACTTTTTCAATTGCTGATACCTTGGCATTATACCTAGCTGGTAACGATCTCAGTACTTTCTTCATTATTGCTAAATCCTTCAATGTGTCTCATTCACTCTAAGCATGTAAGAATCAACTGTTTCATTCACTCTAAGCATGTAAGATTCAACTGTTGCATTATCTCTATCATCTTCAGTCCTTCATAATGAGCTCTGTGATGTTGTAGTTTTGCTTCCTTGATTTTGGAATCTCCCTCATGGGTGTTTTGCAGTTTGTCCCACACTTCCTGTGCAGTCTCACAACCAATAACTCTCACAAATTCATTATCGGTTAGTGCTCCAAGAAGTGTGTTCTTGGCTCTTGAGTCATTCTTCATTTTCTTCTTTTCAGTTGTTTCATCAGTGATGGATTCTGCTGCAGATTTATACCCACTCCAAAATATATGCACAAACACAACCACAAGAGAGGCGGGTTTACGTGGTTCACCTCCACAAAGTGCGAAAAGCTACGTCCACATAGTAATGCCCTAATAGGGCTTCGTGTTTACTCTATACACTTCCACTAATTTTTCTAATTGCTACAACAGTCCAGGAACACATATCCAGCTTCTGTCCTTACTACAACAAACACTAAGAATAACAACCCCAAACCCTGTCACGTCTCAACGCAACAGAGTTAATAATCAATTCAAGAATTGAAAACAATAGCTCCCTTCCCAATTACATCAACAAATTAGGTTTTTCCACATCAAACACAACTTAGGCTGATAAAAATATGAATCTATGTAAAAAGGTTGCCTCTACCAAAGCTACTCCACCATTGACTACTATAACGATGCAAAAAACTAACATTGCACGCTCTTAGATCGTCATAGAAGCCATCACCATGATCAAATTGAGTTTTTGCACTAAAAAACTCCCTTCTCTGGTCCCATTTTACTCCTTCTAACTACGCAATGACGTTCTGGCTCGAATTCTAAGAAGGTGGCAGAAAATCTAGCTCAATTTCGATATATAAAAAGGCCTCAAAAACATCCTTTTAATTTCGGCTCTTGATCTTGTAATAGTGAAAACAGATTTGACAATCTGGATTAATCAGGAAGCAATCTAGTGAAGTTTCATTTCCTCACGCGATATCGGCTGCAATTCCAACCGTTAGATACACTTTCAAAAACATGGGTAAAGAGTAGTCGGATCAACTCCTCAAGGTTTGACATCAGTTCAATTCTCAAACTTAGCAGTGTCCACTTAAATCGCATCTAACCACAATGCATATGGTGTGCATGTGAAGCACCTTATCAACACAAACAAGCAATAGTTTGGGGTCTTGTCCCTCACCTATATTGCATGAAATGTTATATGCACAAACAAGCAATTCAACACACACACATAGTAGCTTATTATTAACCAGTTAGTTTGGGGTCTTGTCCCTCACCTATTGAGTGATGTTGACTCTCTCCAAGATCTTGGAAATAACTTGAGTTGATTTGAAATCCTAAACAATCAGTAGAGTTAAGTTAGGGTTTCGTTCTGATAATTTTACAATAGTCAGACTCATGTCTGGACTAGTAAATAGTCTTTCTAGACATTGTCCGTTCGACCATCTGGTATAGTATATTATCCTACAGGACACCATATCAGATAACTCTGGGAGGATTCCCGAGAGTATCCTATGGCTTGTCCAGTCCCACTCTATGTGCTACTGGATAACTAGACCAGACAACCTTCAATGCATCCTTCAGGTTATCTTTCATTCTGACTACCTTCAAAGATGATTCTTTGACTCATTATAGGGTTCATCCTAAACCACTTTATGGTCAAGAACATTTTAGGTTTAGGGTTTCCACTACAACCCTAGGTCTAAACACCCTTGCTGGTCTTCGTTGTCTCTTAGTTTAATCAACTGATTACTCTAATTCATTCTCTATGGTCTCCTCTTGAGGTTTGCTCAGAGAATCCCATAATTGAATCTTTACATTGGGTTTGGTATTACAATTTACACTAGAGACTTCTAATCTTATGTTCTAAGGCTATAGAGATAAGGTTCATACCTTACTTGTTCTAAGAAATCAGTAGAACTCTTCTCTTAGCCTTCTCCTTCTCTTCCTTCTCTTCCTCTAGGGTTTGCTAATGTTCTAAAAGAGTGAAAAAGGATTGAGGGGCGTCCTTTATATAGAGAGAGAAACCTTCCATGTAGAGTTCTCCAATATTAGGAAAGAGATCCCCCCCCCCCCCGTAATTTGGAAAGTTTCTAACTTGGAGTCTGGTTTTGGGGTCCTATGGTCGGATGGTACGGTGGCATAATCCATCGATCATATGCTCAAAAACATCGACCAATGATCACTATTTGTATGGTCTTTATTTCTTGTCGTTTGGTTGACCATACCTACCCAGGTAGTCGACCATATACTTGATTCTAAGTATTTTTGAGTCGATTCTCATACCTGGTCTTGTGGTCCATCTTCACACAGTCGGTCCACTTGATCCAGCAATGATGAGAAGACCTGGCACGATACGGTTAGACCTCGTTAGTGGCATGCAGGTCTTACAGGTATGCTTACCGAAGCCTGGTTGTTGACCAGACTTGGTTCTGACCAACTATAACCCTAATAATTTAATTCTAACCAATAAATATGTTCATGTAGGACTTGTAGACAGCGTAAGTGGACTCTGTGATGCAGAGTGGACTTGCTATCATCCATTAGGTAAGGGACAAGACCTCAAACCATAATTAACTAATAATGGATAGTAAATCATTGTTGTTGTATCTGTATCTGTTGATTGTTGCCTGTACATTCCACATGTCATCTTGCTATTTAATTTTATTATCTGTTCAAGCATATTCATATGCTAGGAATGTTGTTTATTTAGGCATGTGAGTGTTTTTGATAGTGTGAAGAATGTGAAGGGGAGTGGAGCCCTAGATACATCCTCACACTGATACCTTTTCGTATCGCCGTGTACCTTAAAGATCTTGGTGCGAATAGGGTATCAGGGGGAGGACAAGGGATTGTGGCTCAACCTACCCACTAGACTCGAGCCCTATCCCTATGTCGTAGGAAGCTATGCTGGGATAGGGCCATAGAGACTGTGATAACATATAGGATTGGTTAGAAACAAAACCTACTTGTAAGCCCTTGCCAACAGGGGTTTTGGTGTTGGTGCGGTGTAGGGTATCAGGGGGAAAGAGATCCCCTTTGATTTGAAAAGTTTCAAAACCTCAGAATTTGATCTGGGTTCATGCGGTTGACTGGTGCGGTCGCAAAATCAGTCGACCACACAAACCAAAACAGTTGACCATACGTTGTGCGGTTTGATGTTATCCATTGTGTGGTCCACCATACATATCGACCAAACAAACCAAATTTATTGGTTTGACTATTTTGACTAGTTTGCTCACCTGGCTTTGTGGTTTCTTCATACGGTTGGTTCACTTAAGCCGGTTATGATGGAAAGACATATCACGACACTAGAACATAAGGTTAGATCGGGTTCGTGGCGTGCAGGTCTTACAACTCCACCACCCTTAAAAGAATTTTCATCCTTAAAATTTACATGTACAAATTTTACAACTCCCTACCTTCAAAATAAATTTCGTCCTTAAAATTTAAATGTACTTCAGAGTCAAATATGTGGGAATACTGTTTTCGCATGGAATTTTTCTCTTCTCGCGTTGTCTCTTCTACGTCTTGGCTTCTTTAGATTACTTTAAAAAAATTAGATATCCTAGTTTTGGAGATGATGTACCCTCCGACTAATAAGTTCGGGTGGCACCACTTCGAGAGTTAAGTCTTCTATCAAATTCGATGGATCTGCGATCAATACCCTTGATGGATCTCTAACGTACTTCTTCAATAGAGACACACGAAATACATCGTGTACACTAGATATGGATGGCGGTAAAGCTAGCTGATATGTAACCTTTCCACATCTCTCCAAAATTTTTATAACTCTGACACAACTTCCTATTCTTACCACACCGTTTTTGACCACGCATAAGTGACATTATCAGGAACACTTTGCCACTAACGGCGAATTTGAGGTCTTGGTGTCTCTTCTAACAACCTTGAGTTGTCTTGGCCCTTTCTTTGATCTTGTCTACCACTTGATAGGTTCCTTCAACAAACTTAAGTCTTAACAATTCGTCGTTGTCCGACTTCATTCCAAAATAGAGGAGCTTGACATTTTCAACCATACAATGCTTTATATAGGTGACATCTATATGGTAGCATGGTAGTAAAATCGATCAGTGGAAACTTCACATCTCAAGCTCCTTAAAGTCAATCACACAAGCTCGGAGCATGCCTTCATTCTGAATGGTGCGCTCTGATTGTCCGTCGATTTGAGGGTAAAATACGGTACTAAACTTCAATTTTATTCCTTTCGCTTTCTGTAGTCCCTCCCAAAACTTTGAGGTACATCGTAACTTCTATCTGACACCATGCTCTCAGGCATACCATTCAATCTGATAATATTATCCACATATAACTTAACTAACCACTTTAAAACATATTGAGGTCGTATAGCAATGAAATGAGCCGTCTAGGTAAAATGATAGACAATCACCTAGACTACATCAATCGGTCTGGGAGTTAGTGGTAAATTAGTGATGAAGTCCATAGTGATACAATCCCATTCCTAATGGACTCCGACAAAGGTTGTAGTAAACCCTCTTGTCACTGTCTCTCGGCCATCACTTGTTGACAATCCAAACACTGAAATACGCATTAGGCCAAATTTATTTTCATTCTTCTCCAGTAGTACAATCTCTTTAGGTCGTGGTATGTATTAGGACTCTAGGATGTCTTAAATATAGAGTACAATGGACTTCTATCATTATCCTATTCATGATGTCAGAGTCTTTACCTTTAGGTACTTAAAATCTTCTTCTGTTTTTGAGTACCTTCTCTGCATCGAAAGTAAGTCAGGGTTAGGTTTTCCTTTCTCTAAATCTTCTTGCACTATTCTTAGGTATAGATCTAATAAAATTATCACTTTTACTTCATCCATCAAATCATAGATGATCTTTAACACTGCAAACACAAACGAGGAACTATTGCTCCATAAGTTCATCCATAGGTTCTTGCTCAATTGGATCATCATGAATTTCTATTATATGCTGCTTTTTTCTCAATCCCAAACTGTTATTGCGGAACACAAGGCGACGTTCGTACTAGGTCTTCCTTCTAGCTTCATTATTCTCCTTTTTGCTCAAAGCCTCAGCTACCACATTAGCCTTGCTTGGGTGATACTGAATATCTCAGTCTTTATCCTTCAAGAGTTCCAACCATCTCTTTACCCTCATGTTTAACTCTTTCTGGGTAAAGAGATAAGTAAATCTCTTGTGATCCCATTCAATCTGAAATTCTTCTCCGTATAGTTAATGTCTCCAAGTCTTGATTGCATGAGTTACAGTCGCTAACTCCAAGTCATAAGTAGGGTAATTCTTCTCATGCTCTCTCAACTGTCTTGATACATATATAAAGTTGTTCCCCTTGCATCAACATGCATCCCAAACCCAATCTGGAGGCATCGGTGTATAGGGTAAAGGGTTTCCCGAGTGTTAGAGTGGTCATGATGGGTCCCCAATATCAGTCTTGCCTTCAAAGTTTGGAAATAATCTTTTCATTGGTGGGTCTAAATAAATTTCTCTCCCTTCTTGGTTAGCTTGGTAAGAGGTACAGTGATCCTAGAGTAGTCCTCTAAGAATCGTCTGTAATAACCAGCTAAACCATCCTACAATAGCTTCTATTTTGCTGGGGTTTACTTTTATCCCTTTTGTGAAACTACGTGACCTAAGAAAGTCACCTCGTTCAACCATAACTCACACTTCTTAAACTTGGCATAAAGCTTCTCCCTTCTTACCTATTGTAAGGCTGTGTTAAGGTCCATTACAGGACTTTCTTTATCTTTGGAATAGACTAAAATATTATCGATAAAAGCTATGACCAAGTGTCCAACACATCATGGAATACCTGATTCATAAGCTCCATAAAATATACTGGTGTATTTGTTAAACCGAAAGACATGACCATGAACTCATAATGTCCGTACCTAGTTCTGAAAGCTATCTTCAGAATGTCACTAGCCTTAATCTTCAATTGATGGTATCCTAACCGTTGATCGATCTTGGAGAGATCAAGAATGACACGTGCTACTCCTACCTCCTGCCTTAGTGTATGATGGCTATCTGGCCAATTGGTGCCTTTGCTTGGAGAGGTCAAATCCTATAGAACTTCTTCCCCGTTGCATTCAATTGGTAAGTATGGAAAGAAAGGAATCAGTAAATTATGGAAAAAAAAATTCATTGGTGCTGGAGAAAGTGAGAGTGAGGCTCTCTAATCTATTTCTCTATCTACGATGTTAATGGAATTTCAGGATATATCACTTATGCAATGTTTGTGATCACTGGGATGATATGGTCCTTTCTAATTCTTTTGATCTGTCCTTTCTGGTGTTGGACATTGATTCATATTGACATCACCAATGCAAATACCGATCCGGATACATAAAAGCTTGTTGACAACTATGGAAGTCAAGTGTAGTTATACTTTTTTGTGGGAAGGATGCTTCTTACATGCTGCCTATAACTACCACTTAACTGCTGAGTAAGCACCTAAAGTTACAGGTCATCTAGTCATGGGTAATAACTTCAAATCAATCTGAATTCTCAACTTGTTTTTTACAATGGCCCGAATTTTTTTATTTTTTTTTTGAAAAAAGTCAATTCTTATAGGGACTGTTTGAACATGTCTGCCAAAAAATTGGGTAAAACTCTTGTTCCTTGCTTTAAATCTTGAACTATTTCACATCTAAATTCCTGTCCGGACCATCTACTTCAAATATTTATCATTTGCAATCATTATACAAATCTGACCTGTGGCCAATTGCTTCTATAGTTATATAGACTTGTTGCATAGATTCTTGAATAGTACGTCACAAATTTCTTGACTTCAAACCAAATTCTTAACGCTCTTTAATTTGATTATAAAATATCATAACTACAGCCTTCTATTAATCATTTACGCCAGGCTGATTTATATCTTATCTCAAAAATCAAATTTCCCAAGATAACAGCCCCCACCCCCTGACCACACATTTTAGATATAAGAAAAAAGCCAAACCTCTGCAGACCACATCCTTTATTTTACTTATGATGGATAACCCAAAATTTAATAGCAAGGATAACAGAATACATACAATCTGAAATCAACATTCTTAAACCTTGTTTGAAATTCGAAGAAATCCAATCAATACACACTGCTTTCCTCAATCTCCTTGAAACAATTTGCATTAGCCCTCTCATTCAATTTTTGTGGATTCCTAGCAAGCCTGTCCCTCCTTTAAAATCATAAACACCTAGGAAGCTGCATTACATAATAGGCTTTGATTATTATGGCCAATTCATTCTTATGAAACGGTTTCCTTCAACAATCCTCTATAATATTCCATACTTTTAAATAACCCTAAATATAAGATCGCTCGATCACCATTCATTCCCACCAATTAAAAAACAGAAACCCTAACTTCAGGGTCTCCTATCAAACCTTAATCAGCCTTCAAACCTTTCCCACCACATCTACCTAGCATTGCAGAGCTAGATCTTTGAGACCATAAGGATAACCTGAATGGATTATATTGGAGTGACCAGTGCCAACAAATGGAGCACAATATTTTGGAATCAAATAAACTGGTTGTTCATAGGATTTAGTGCAAAAACACTTAACTGAAACAAATTGTTCAAACATTCCCTTTAATATGGAATGTAACTGACTATTAGACTGACTATTAGATCTTCATTCATCTTCTTTGATTCCTTTATAGTGACTTTCAGTTCGATAATAATCTCCCCAGCCTCCCCAAACTGTTAAGTCAGCTTTTTGTTTTTCTTCCTCACATCTGTGAGATCATCCATAGCAGACAACAATTCTCCTTTGTAGTCTATTTCACCTTCTTCCTCATCCCCAGCTGCAACTGTAGTCTCTTCATGTGGCTTGTCCTGAAGGACCATGAATAGAATATAACGGTCATCTTCATCTTCATCGAGGAACTGTATCTCTCTTAAAAATCAGTCTTCTCGTTTGATCTTCCTATTCTTGAGATAAACTTCTTTCTTTTTTTACCCTTTCTATTTTCTTGTGTGTCTTCATCTTCATCATCATGCTTAGCATTGTCTGGACACTTAGAAGTAAAGTGACAAAGCTTTCCACAATTAAAGCACTTGAAGGGTAGCTTGCATTTGTAGGTGTCTTTGTTCTGTTTGAGTCTTCTTGTAAGATCGGTAACCAATTCATCTTCAGAGTCTTCATAATCAAAATCTTGCTTTATTTTCATATTCTTCAAAGCCCTAAAAGCATCTTCTCTTTCAAAGGAGTTCTTCTCTTTACCAATCCTCATCTCATAGGCCATCAGTGACCCATGTATCACGATGCTTAACTTTTTCAATTGCTGATACCTTGGCATTATACCTAGCTGGTAACGATCTCAGTACTTTCTTCATTATTGCTAAATCCTTCAATGTGTCTCATTCACTCTAAGCATGTAAGAATCAACTGTTTCATTCACTCTAAGCATGTAAGATTCAACTGTTGCATTATCTCTATCATCTTCAGTCCTTCATAATGAGCTCTGTGATGTTGTAGTTTTGCTTCCTTGATTTTGGAATCTCCCTCATGGGTGTTTTGCAGTTTGTCCCACACTTCTTGTGCAGTCTCACAACCAATAACTCTCACAAATTCGTTATCGGTTAGTGCTCCAAGAAGTGTGTTCTTGGCTCTTGAGTCATTCTTCATTTTCTTCTTTTCAGTTGTTTCATCAGTGATGGATTCTGCTGCAGATTTATACCCACTCCAAAATATATGCACAAACACAACCACAAGAGAGGCACTACAACAATGTTCATTTTTGGCGACGGAAAATTTCCGTCGCCAAAATGAGGTTTCCGTCGCCGTTTATATTTACCGACGGACCAGATTCCGTCGTATATTCTGTCGGCGTAGCGGCCGTGGGTATAAATTCCCATTTTTACCAACGGAAAATAAATTCCCGTGGCTAAAATATTATATTTTTAGCCACGGAAAACAAATTCCCGTGGTTGAAGCTTTGATATTTACCGACGGTAAATAATTTTCCGTCGGTAAAAATCTCTATATTACCAACGCCCTATGTATTACCGTGGGTATAATACTATATTTTTTCCCACGGAAATTTAAATTTCCGTGGGCATAAATTTGTATATTTACCGATGGAAACCTAATTTCCGTGGGTAAAAATAATATTTACCAACGGATATTGTTTTACCGTCGGTAAAAATAGTCTTTTTTTTTTAAAAAATTTTCCCAAGCAATACCCATACTGAAATATTCCTGTTATAAACACTGAAAATACAAACAAGACACAAAAGACTAGAAAAAACTAACAACTGAAATGTAGAAGAATTCCAAGTAAATATCGATATTCCAACCTTTACAGGGAAATAAGCTAAGTTAAAAAAATAAAGCATTGTATATATACAATACTCCAAAGTACAACAAAAAAAATTGCATTGTATACAATAACATTCCAAAATCTTGTAACTCCAATCCACCAAAATGCTTCTCATCAGCTTCCTTCCCTTGTCTGATTCACACCACACCACTTTTCATTTCTTAGATACAAAAAGAAGGCATTGATCAACCATTTCAAACATCCCATTGGACTTTTTCAAAAACCTAAATCATGAAATGCATTGAGCAAACAAATGTCAGCCTTCCATGCTTGCTGTTTGTTAAAGTCACATAAAAAAAAAAAAAAACAAGGTACTTTAGAATTTCAATATATATATGAAGAAAAACAAAGTACTTTAGGTATGGGTTCACCCACAGCACAACTGAAAAACAATGACATGCAATAGCAGAAATCAATGAACAAGCAAATCATCTGAATGGAACTGAGCTAGAAACAGAAACTTAAAGTAGTAATTGTGTAACATTGGTTGTTAAAAGAACTAGAGAAAGCAAACCTACATTCTCAAGCTCAGAAGTTCACAGAACATTGACATGTTGATAGCATTAGCAAATGAAAAATAACTTCCTGCATTGAAATCCATAACATTTAAAAAAAGAAGTTAAGAGATAAAGGAGAAGAAGAAGAAGAGGATGATGAAGACAGGAGGGGGGGGGGGGGGGGAGGGATAAGAGAAAGGTTCTGTTCTTCTTTTTTTTTTTTTGTGTGTGAACAGGAGAGCATATATTATATTTAATCTCCCCCCCAAAAAAAAAAAAAAAAAGAAAAACACCCCGCATGGTGATGGGATCCCATCGCAAGACCTGGCTATAACCAGCCAAGGTCCAGCGGCTGCCACCTTCATCCAAGTACACCCCAAGTATCTCTCATAAAACCCAAATCATGAAATTGATGAAAATCATCCATGAACTTGCAAGCAAGATCTTCAAGGAGCTTAGGTTAGCAGATAGAGTAAATTATCCTTAACTAACTGAATTTCTCATCCTTGTAAGCCAGTTTACCTATCTTATATTGGTATTATCCTTGATATCTTAGAAGAAAAGCATAGATTTCACAATCCAAAGCGCAGGAGAAACAGCCCCCCCCCCCCACACACACACACCCAATCCCACCCCACCCCAAAACACCCACAAAAAGGTTTTTCTAACTAGCTGCTTGGCCAACTCATGAGAATCATCAATGAAAAGCAAGATGCTGGAGGAATTCCAATTTATGGAAAGAACAGAAAGGCTACATATTTAAGAAGATTAAATACATATCACTCTTTGCATCAGCCAAAAGCCACCATTAGAGAGAAACCAACAAATCATCTTCCCAAGCATTGAAATGAGAGTTTTGGACTGAAATCAAAATATGAACTAATAAACAGAGTCTACATTTAGACTTTGCATACAGGACAGTCTTAAACACTATAGCAAACACTAGACTTCTTTCTACACAAGGTTATTCTGATGATGTACATAACTAAAGTACACAACATAAAAAATGACATTGCATCTAGCCTTTTATCACTTAGTCATGCTTCACAGTATCATTTTTATCTTTCTACAACTTATGTAAAAAAAAAAGGGTCTAACATTATAATTGATATATTTACTTTCCTGTCAGACCCACATCTCAAGCAAGTGATCAAACAAACGAATTTCAGGTCAGCCATAAAAGGAATGCAGTGGGCCAACAGTTGTTCTACTTGAGCTTTCATTCAAGAGTCATGGTATCCTAGAAAGTAGAAAGCTAAGAATTGCCTCCCCTAAGCAAGATTATAGAGTTAAAAATATATGTACTACCGGGCACCATATATTCCAGTTAAGCATCTTGAATATCCTTTGTAGCAACAACTTTAATGGTGTTTAAAAATGGACAAAAATTTCATCCATTATCTCTGGGTTGTTCCAAACCATGACAATTGACAAGAAAACTGCTTAGAAATAGACTAAATAAGGTAGGGTATCATTTGTATACTTTAGGATGAAGGTGATCTTATTCTTAAATTCATCCTTGAGTAAAATTAGGCTTCTTCAGTATTAGTGTAAGAGCACTCAATGACGTGAGCCTCGTGCACTAGGTATGCTCTTTTTATGTTTCTGTCTCTTCATTGTTTTTTTAATAAAGTGTGTATGTAAAGATCAGCTTTTGAAGCCTTGAATCCTATTCTCTTGCATCAGAGGAAAAGAAAATGCAAATAAAACAATACCAAAAGATTTGGTAGCACAAAAGAAAAACAAAAAAATTCTACAGTATTAATTTTCAAAACATCAAACAGATGCAGACATGAGTCCTTGTTTTGCATTTCACTTTGGTGATTTTAAGACCTTCATAGAAAATTGAGTGATTAAATTTAAAGAGTTATCAGAACTGATATGCCAGTATCTTCCATAAATTATGCCAAATAAGTCTAGGATATGGTACAAGCATGGCTAATTATGCACTAAGAGTTGCTAAGTTCATTGGGAAATTTAACAGCCAAGAAAAGAAAATATCTACTTGAACTACATTACTGCTTAAAGTAGAATCTTGGCTGAATGAACTAGAACAAAAAAGGTTCAGATGATTTTGGCTGAACTTTTCTTTTACATAAAAATCTGCTAATGGAAGCTATATCCATCCAAGAGAATGGGGAATGGTAACAGAGAAGATTCCAACTTCTTCTTCTTTTTTCTCTCGCTGAGAAAAATATCACAAGATCACTATTTCACAGTTGAATTGAAATTTACTACAACAAACAGAGAGGGATACAATTGAAGACACCAAAGAGCATCAACCAATGAGCAAGACAGTACCAATTTGTAAAACAAGGGGGAAAAACATTTATGGTAGCAAACATCTAAGTTCAAAGACTTTCTTACCTACACATAACAAATGACCATATTCAAAAACAACTCATCCATCACTCAGAATAACACAAAGAACCAAAATTAGGGAGGGGGCAAACAACAAAACGATTGTGAATGCACTAGTATCTTGGTTAAATATGAGTGATAACAGAAAACAGAATATTAGAAATACGAGAAGCCAGGAGTTGTGGACCTAAGGAAGCCTCAAGGGTTTGAGGCGAGGAGCCAGTTGCCGAGCTACCCAAGATCAGCTCAATGACTCAATCCCTCACGATTTATGTATTTGAGCCATTCAGTTCTCTGTTTGTTTCCAATTACCTGGGAAACATTAATGTTCAGTTGCAGGAGAGCTCCCTTTCTTTCTTTTTCTAATTTTATTATAGTTTACATTTTCCACATATGGTTTGACTTAAAATTGTCATTCCATTTTTTATTTTTTATTTTTAAATTTTTAGATTCTAGTTTATGAAAAATCTCAATCTTGTAATGAATGTTACTATTTTTGATGTAGGACAGTCTAGGGACTAAGTCAGTAAGTCTTCCTACAATAATAACAGTGTTAATTAAATAGGTTCACCTAATGGTTGTCTAGTTGGGGTTGACTAGGCTGTCTGCAACTTACATGAAATGCATACATGAATTGAACAGCAATAACAAACAAGCAATGAGCAATATAATTCCTAGGTTCCTTCAATTTATCAATATTCAATACGATGTTATGGCAGTTCCACATTAGGCAGCATTTAATAAAGTACTACTGTGCGGGAACTGTCAAGATGTCTAAAATGGCAAGGCTAAACCCTAGTAAAAGAGTAAATTAACATTCATATGAAATCAGAAACAACTCAATGCAAAGGGGTAAAGAAATACTAACCAGAATAGGGCTGTAATAGATGACTTTATTCCATATATGCCAGGAATTTAGTCTGGCAAGCTGCTGTCCAGCAGAAACAGTAGCAAAGAATAGAAGAGAAGGGGATGGGGAACAGGATTTGGTGCAGAGAAAGGAGAAGGAGAAGAAGAAGAGAAATTTAGAGAGGAGAGAGAGACTTGTACAAGAGAGAGCAGTCCATTTGCAATTCATTTATCATCATTTTCTGTTTTACAGCTTTCAAAATCAGCATTTTAAAAGGGGTGAACAGTGAAACTGGTTACAAGAGGTAGTTATAACTATCTCAGAAAAAAAAAGAGAGGTGAAAACTGACTTGTTGGGGGTGGGGAAATGCTGTCACAACTGTAGAAACGTTAGTGCTTGTAAGCGAGGCTGTTAAAGACTCCCAATTGGGATGTCCATAATGATCTTCTGTCTACCATTGCAGGAGGAATAAAGAAGGGCTATATAATGAAGGTCCAGGACTTGTCTCCTACAATCTCATTGGTTCCCAAAAAAGCAAATTATACAATGATTGAGAAGGAGAGTCACCTGAAGTTTGCAGGGTCATTGAATGGACTACATTACTTTTCTGGCTACATATCTTATGCCACAAGATCTCCATGGGGGATTTATCATGTTTCCATATATGCTACCATTCAAGCAGCGGTAGTTTTAGCTTTTTCTCTTTTCTGGTTCGTAGACATAGCTTCAGGTGCACTAAACTTATCAACAATATCCATGGTTTGCTTCCCTTCCTTAAACTGTACAGATGACTCTGGGTACACAAACAAAAACATCAATAACAAATTAGATCTAGACATAAAGTTGGATGATAGTGAAAACTCAAGTTCTTTCTAAGGAGGCAACAATATTTTTTAAGAGAAAAATGAAATAAAAGAAAGAAAAAGAAACACCATTTCTTTTTTCACCATTTCTTTTTTCAATGTAAGTGAAAACTGCAAGCGTTGTTGCTGCAATCCCTACTGTAAGTATTCATCACCATTTCTTTTTTCATTGGTGATTTTTGTTTTTTTTGTAAATTTTTCATGCAAATGATATTTTACATGAAAAATATTCCTCATGTAAAATTTTCTACTTTTCAATGCCTTTTTTGATATTTTACATTCAAACAAACAGTGGAAAATCCTATTAACAGGAAATTTTTTCTTTTCCACCATTTTATACGGGAACAAACAGAGATGAACCTAGGGAAATTAAAGATAGAAATTTCAATACAAATTCCTTGTTTTTATACTTACTGTGAGGAACTCAAAATCAAAATGCAGTTTGCGAGTGTGAGAATGCTGCCTTGGGCTAGAGCCAACCTGAATCACACAGCTCAGGCTCTTATCATCTCTACAGGTTACCATCACTCAGTCCTCATTAGTAGTCATTGCTAATGTTGAGCCAGTGTTAATTACCTTGTGTTTGCTAAAGTAGAACTTGTGTATTGCAGTGGCTGGTGCGGCCTATTTCATAGTTGCAGACAAGACTGTTTTGGCATCGGCAAGGAGGAACTCCTTCAGACAACAGGGCTACCCTAACATTGAAGCCTAACAAGACTGTTCTGGGTTCTATACTTGAAGAACAGAGAAATAAATCATCTTCCCCACTATATGTTAATGCATAGCTTAACTATAAAATATTATTGGGCTGAGATCCAAGACTGTACTAGCATTTAAAAGAGTTAGATCCAAGACTGTAGTAGTATTTAAAAGAGTTATTTATAAAACTCAATCTAAGTTTTATCATATATATGCATGTTCTGCAGAAACTCAACTACATCTACAAAATAAATGCATGTAGACTTATATCTTTTGTAGACTACCTTTGGAGAGGGGGAGAGAGAATTATTTTTGGGCAAGAAATCACTTCTCAAGAAGGTGAGAAGCCAATTAAGGGAGTCGAATATTTTTTTTCTAATTATTGAAATCTTGTGATTTTTTCAAGGGGAAAAATCACTTCTTTGGGTTTATGGACCTCAATTGAACTCTGGAACCTGGATTTGCTGGTCCGTGAGATATCCAATGTTTGGACTGTAGGACTACTTTCATGACCCCCACCCCCATGGTTGTAGAGCCATCCAATGGCTCAAGTATAATTTGTACTTGTAGTTCAGTAAGGCATAGGTCCTTAAAGTTGAATAAGCAAATGGCAGATGTCCACAAACTTATCAAATAGTAGACAATATAATAGATAGTGGTTGATTATCTCAGCTACAAAAGACAGAAAACTTTTTCCACTCCACCACTAGAATATGATAGAAGTTTCTTACCATGAATACATAGTTCAAATTAGATAAGCCATCACTTCTGACAAGGGAAAAGAAGTGGGTATCTAAATAATATGGAGAAGACTTTAATAATCATCACATACCTCATCATAGAGATACGGGAAAGGATATTCAAATAATTTAGCTTCTTCTGCCATGAATTCAGGTCCATCCTGTAACAAATAGTTGCTTCCATAATGGAGAATCATATGATAACTAAATTATGGATCTTGTTGAAAGTAGAATAAACCTGTGGGTGAGTCACCACAGAATTTGATGAGATAGCAACTACTGCAAGTCCCTTCTGCAGCATGATATGAGACCCAGATATTGGTCAAATATCTTCTATACCAAAAAGTAACTAAAAACACATAAGGAAGGATAAATGAACCTACCTTCATATAGAAATTCGCAAGTTTCACAATGTCTTTCTTCAAATGCTTTACGAATGGGCAGTGATTGCAAATAAACATAACCTGCACAACCCACATTGCTACCATCCATCTAATGAATGGTGATTTAAGCAGACTGAAAAAATGAAATTGCAATAAATAAGGAAACCAAACCATTAAAGGGCAAAGTTGCAGACATAGTTATGATAGTAAAACATTTAAATAAACCAGAAATTCGTAGACCGTGTTGAATAAACAGAAGTGATATAGATACCAAAATCCTCAGAAATTTCAACAGCTATTCGAATTTCTTTCCAACTTTCATGTCACTTCTCCAATAACCTTTTCATTGTACAAGGAAGTGAACAAATCCCACGCAATAAGTGGGTTCTTTGACGGCAAATATAATTCAGTCATGATAGTACTACCTATCGCATTCCCCTTACTGGAAAAGTGCTACGAAGAGTTAAGAAGCAACAAGTTATACCAAAGAAACCAAATCTTCCTTGGTAACTAAAAAATATAAAATGCGAACAGTAGGAGCATATTAGTGATTGTGCCAGACAAATTGACATGAAATAACAGAAGCACAAAGAGATCAAATTCCTCTTTGTGTTAAGTGCAGATTATGTGGGCCAACTTCAACACTAAATCTTAATTCCTAAATGTCATTAGCAAACGCATTCAGAAAGGACCTCTAAAACAAGAAAATCATGACCACTAATGGCTCTAAACTAAAGTACAGATCACGTTTAACCATTATGAACAACATCCATTCACCAAACCAGACTAATTAGTACCTACAATTATTGCTTCACAGTTGTTCCCTACAACCATCGAAGAATACAAGAGCGTATCCAGCTGAGGAGTTACTTCCTATGTCTAAGTGGAGTTAATTTTACCTATTTCATTACAGAAACAAGAGAGCTCTTACTCCATATATAGTAGTTGAGTAAATTTCTCCTATTTTAATTTTTATCCAAGTCTTTCACATTTTCAAGTCAAGTTAGATCTCTGAAACTGACATTTTAAATAAGAAATCAAGTCAATACAAATTTGAAGGACTAAACATAAGCAATCCATGAGACAAATCTCAAGAAGACATTGACTCCACTGGTCTAGATGTAACAAATGAAAGGGATTAACACTAACAAAAAAAAAAAAAATCAGACACTTGACGCTCATTGCAGCCTCTATCATTCGTGAGAGGAAAAGAGAAGGAACGAACCTGCACCGGGAAGATTCCAAAGGATTCGTTCCAAATTTCTGCTTGGCTTCTTGAAACCGAAACCCATCTCTCCAACCTGTTAACAGAGATGCAAATTAAAAATCTATAAAACATACAGTTCGCGAAATGGGAGGGATGCAAATTAAAAACCGATCGGTGAGAGCAGAGAGGAGAGAAATACATGCACCTGCGCAAATTTGAGAGAGCTGGGGGAGAAAACCTTACAGAGAGACAAAGTATCTCTGTGGAATGCTGGGAGAGGAAGAGAGTCGCGATCGAGAGGAAAACCTTTGAGATACCAACAATTCGGTAAACTGCTGGCAGAGGAAGAGACGTCTCTTCTGGAAGCAGAGTCGACTCTGCTTAGAGTGCTGGGAGAGGAAGAGACGAGATGGGAATGGGAGAGGAAGAGACGGGATGGGAATGGGAGAGGAAGAGAGTCGCGAGAGAAACCCTTGAGAGAGAGAAACCTTTGAGAGCGAGAAATACTGCTGGGAGAGAGAGAAATACTGCTGGGAGAGAGTCGACGTCTCTTCTGGCCGCGGGTTGCTGAGATGGGATGGAAATGGGAGGGAAGCAAAAAAATCGTGGCGGGCCTCTTAATTTCGGCCACAGGAATCGAAAACCGTTGGTAAATACCTATTTCGACCACGGGAACGAAACGATGTTGGGAAATACAGGTTTCGGCCACGGGCTTTAGGTTCCCGTTGCCAAAACAAGAGACATGGAGGATGAATTCCCTTGCTTTTTAGCCACGGGAATCTAATTTCCGTGGCTAAAACTATTTTTGGCCACGGAAATTTTTTGGCCACGGAAATTTTTTGGCCGTGGCCAAAAAATACTTTTTTCCCATGAATTTTTTTTTTCCGTGGCTAAAATTAGTGATTGTTGATGAATTCCGTTGCTTTTTAGCCACGGGAATCTAATGTCCGTGGCTAAAACTATTTGTGGCCACGGAATTTTTTTTTCCGTGGCCAAAAAGTACTTTTTTTCCCACGGGAATTTCTTTTCCGTTGCCAAAACTAATTTTGGCCACGGGAATTAGGATCCGTCTTTGAACTCTTTATGTTTAGCCACGGAAATATGAATACCGTGGGCTAAAATTATTTATTGCCACGGAAAAAAAATTTCCGTCGCAAAATTCTGTCGCCATAAATGAATATTCTTGTAGTGAGGGTTTACGTGGTTCACCTCCACAAAGTGCGAAAAGCTACGTCCACATAGTAATGCCCTAATAGGGCTTCGTGTTTACTCTATACACTTCCACTAATTTTTCTAATTGCTACAACAGTCCAGGAACACATATCCAGCTTCTGTCCTTACTACAACAAACACTAAGAATAACAACCCCAAACCCTGTCACGTCTCAACGCAACAGAGTTAATAATCAATTCAAGAATTGAAAACAATAGCTCCCTTCCCAATTACATCAACAAATTAGGTTTTTCCACATCAAACACAACTTAGGCTGATAAAAATATGAATCTATGTAAAAAGGTTGCCTCTACCAACGCTACTCCACCATTGACTACTATAACGATGCGAAAAACTAACATTGCACGCTCTTAGATCGTCATAGAAGCCATCACCATGATCAAATTGAGTTTTTGCACTAAAAAACTCCCTTCTCTGGTCCCATTTTACTCCTTCTAACTACGCAATGACGTTCTGGCTCGAATTCTAAGAAGGTGGCAGAAAATCTAGCTCAATTTCGATATATAAAAAGGCCTCAAAAACATCCTTTTAATTTCGGCTCTTGATCTTGTAATAGTGAAAACAGATTTGACAATCTGGATTAATCAGGAAGCAATCTAGTGAAGTTTCATTTCCTCACGCGATATCGGCTGCAATTCCAGCCGTTAGATACGCTTTCAAAAACATGGGTAAAGAGCAGTCGGATCAACTCCTCAAGGTTTGACATCAGTTCAATTCTCAAACTTAGCAGTGTCCACTTAAATCGCATCTAACCACAATGCATATGGTGTGCATGTGAAGCACCTTATCTCCATCCGATAGCATGTAGCACATAGCATGAAGCATAGTTTTACGGTCCGCCATCCAACCAAAAACATCGTGGCGTAATCTTCTTCACTCCGAACTTGCACCTTAGCATGCTTCGACAACTTCCACCTAATCTGCACCAAGGCGATGTGGCTCCATCATCAGCCATTCGATCAAGACTTAAAGAACTCTTGAAAGTACAAAGGGCTGCCGCCGACTTTAGATAATCGCACAAAAGGACATTATTTATAATGAATTACCTGTGGGCGAACCCCTGTCATCAGAAAACCACCTGAGAGCTCTCATATTTTCCAAATTTTGAGATTTTTCGTGGGTCCTTACGGAAACTCAAATAACTTCTCTATCTGGTATTGGATTGAGATGATTCAAAGTGCGTTACAAAGAGGACTTGTCGCTCTACGTCCTTATAGTTCATTGCTCCCTATGAATCTGTTGTGGGATCCACCATAAATTGCCTCAAAGTGAAAAGTTCAAAACGAAACTTGGAATTTTGCTACAAAATTGTTACCACATGTTCCTTGAGGCTTCCACTCACCAAAAAACATATATATGTGCCTTAGAATGCTACTGAGATCATGTAAGATTTTGTATCAGGGTAAAACCCAATCAACTCGGGGCCAGACCTGTTCAACTCACCATAAACACATTCAACTCATGGCTGAAACACTTCTATATCACACTTCCAAGACTACCAACTCACGCCTGCACCCGTACCGTTGCAAACAATGACAACATATGCTCCAGTGTCCTAATACCAAGTTTGAAGAATAAGAGATGTCCCCAAGACGTGAATATTGAAGTTAAAGATGAAGACATTGCAACTTAGTCTTAGGTTATTGATTGTATAATAGACCTAGGCTAATACACTTGCACAAAGCATGATGTAACATTGTATATCATGCATCACATGCATTAGATTGACCATAAGGGACGTCAATTTATGTCCCAAGTGACCTAATAATTTGGAACCAAATCCAAGTAAAAGCCCAAAAAGATTAGGTTTGAAAAACCTTCAAAAAAGAGCTTTTAGCTGATGTTCAGTAAGGACAAGCCAATCGGACCCCATCGACCAGGTTCTACTAGTTGACTTGTATTGACCGGTCAGGCAAAATCGATACTAGAAATAGTATCCTTGATGCAGTAGCCATATCATGGATGGATCGATACGAGCCGATCTGGCTACCCAAGCCAAACCTGAACCGGCTCAAACCCAAACCAACATTTTGGTATGGAAAGGGTTGGTAGAGGATTAATTAAAATAGGAAGTTTCAATATTAGGTTTCCTTATTTATTATTTCTGTTTTAAATAGGAATTTTATTCCATAGAGATTAGATGTTATTTAGTTTCTAAGTTTCTATCAATTAGTTTAGGAAAGTTTTATCTTTAAATAGACCATGTAAGCAGTCTTTTTAAATTCAGAATTGAAGAATTGAATAGAAGCAAGAATTGATTGGGTTATTGTGGTGTGCCTACGGGCTGAAAGTGAGTGCGCTCTCTCTCTCTCTCTCTCTCTCTCTCTCTCTCTCTCTCTCTCTTCCCTCTCTTCGTCTTTGAGATCAGCAACAGTCTACTACGTAGGCTGATTCCCCACCCTCTCCTTTTTCTTCCTCCTCCCTGTTCTTCTTCTTTATTTTCTGTTTTCTGTCCCAGCCCATAACTTCTGGCTAGATTTCCTTCATCCTTCCTCCTTTCACCTTGAAACTTTGGGTGAGTCTTCCTTGACCCTAAACGACCCTAACCCAAGAACCTTACTTGCTGAAACCCCTTAAGCTGATAGAATCCAAGCTTCTAACATTGCTGCACTTGCAACTACCGCCTGACAGTACTTGCAGACTTGGTTTGCTCCATCTGGGATTCAATCCTAACTGCTTATGGTGATTCACTGATAGTCCTTCTAGTTTATGACCTCCCCTTCAAATTTCAGGTCAATCTGAGACCTATCGGTTAAGTTCTCTCAACTAGAAGCAATCTGATTACCGCCTCCTTTGTTACTGTCGTGAACTTGAAGAAGGTGATCTCTTTTATTCCACTTCTCATTCTCCCTCAATGCATAACCTTCAATCTCTTGGTTATTACAATTTTACCATTCCTTATGTTTGCCTCCTAATTAACCACCATCTTTAATTCTAATTCCTCCCATGTCCTAAGGTATTATTTGGTTTTATAAAGCTATTACATACTTCTGATTAATTACAAATCTGCCACTACTGGTTGAGTTTTGAGCTTATTTACAGTTCTGCCACTGTTTATTGAATCAAGCTTGCATATTATTTGGGTGGGTCCACAGCGGATCTAATTAAAGTTTTCTCAACCTGGATCCCGCATCAAGCCTCCAAAGAAAAAAAATGAAAGTCACCGGATTTCAGTCGATGACTGACCGGATCATTCGGCAGTCATTGTCCGGACTTTTATCGGTTGACCGCTATCCATCGGTGGATAGAGACTTGTCCAATGGCTGTCAACCATCTATACAACAACTATATAACAACTAGTTTTTAAAGACCAAATTCCAACGGTCGACCAGATGGACCCTAGCGGTTGACCGGTAGCAATAAAAATAAATCCATTGGGACTCTTTTTGGTCGACGAATTAGAATATTCTTTGGGCCTATTTAAAGCCTTATTTATTATGAGTAGTCATCAACTATTTACATCATCCAAGACCATATTCTTGGGCTCCAAATTGCAACAAACAATTAAAAAGCACACTTGTCACAAGAAATCAAGCAAAAACTCAAGCTTCCATTTGTGATCTCTTCAAAGCCCAAGATCAAAGCCAAAAGCTCTAAAGTGAAGTCTACACATTGTGCAAAATCTTCTTTATACATATCATCATATCATTGCACATTGCAAGAATTAGTGTCACACTCCTTGCCTAGGTAAATTCTTACCTTCTTTTAATTGTAATGTTGGGCCTAACCATACTTGGCCAACACAAGGATCCTCTTGTCTATATAAAAGTTACATATAGCCTAGACCACATACTTAGGTTTTACAAAGACTCACTTATCCTTAAAAGATTATAGGCTCCTCTTGACCTGGAACGAAGATTTGTAATGTTCCTCTTTACCAAAATGATTTGTAAAAAAATGTGTTCTTCCCCAACTACCGTATGAAAGGGAGAATGGTGGATCTCAAATGTAGACTTGTCACTTGAGGATGAGTGGCCTAGGTTGGGAATCCCATTTGAACCACTATATGTTTTGAATTGTGGTTTGTGGTTTGTTTAAATTATGCCAACTCACTTGCAATACTTGTTTAAACATAAAAAAAAAAATTTAATCCACTAAGGAAAGTTTATTCACCTCCTTTAGACTTACCTAATGAAAGGGACCAAGGGAGAGCGAGTGATTCCCCTCTCATGACAGCTAAGGAAGCTTCTTTTCCAGAATTTCTCAACACTAGGTCTTCATAGAAATGAATTTGAATTGGAAAATGCAAATTCCTGGACAAGTACTAGTCAAAGACTAAGTGCAGACCATATTTGCAGTTGCAGGGACTGAGTTAGTGGCCTCATGCAATAGTTGGGTAGGATGTTGCAATGTCAACAGCTCTTAGAGGAGCTCTTTCTACGTATTAGCAGCACAAGGACTGCTCAATTTCCAACATCAAACTTTTGGAGGATAAAACCAAGGGCCAATGCCTCTTGCAAGGATTTGACTACAATTTTAATTTATCTCAATGTTTAGTACAATCCTTTTTCTTCTTTTTTTTTTTTTTTGCTTTTTTCTTTTTTTCTTTTTTTGATGAATGATGTTGAGTACAATCTTAACTTCAGTGCACCTGTAAAATTCTCTTCCTGAAGCATTGCAACTTCCATTTTGGTCCTTGTTCATATGATTTAGTGAAAAAACAAATGACAGAGGGGGACCAAGAAGAAAACATCAGAAACCCCTACCAAACCTACAAATCCAAAACCAGCCTTAACATAAGCAAAAGGCAGACTAAAACAAAATCATCACCCCATTAAAAGCTCCACTCTCCACAAAAAATTCATCTCAACTGCCAACTGAAAATTCCAAGAGATCACACAGCCCTAAATCCTAAGGTTTAAAAAAGTTTATCATCCTTAAAGAGACATCAAGGAATCCAGCATGCAAAATAACATGCCTTAACTATTAAAAAAAGATAGGTAGGTATTTTTCTCTCATATCGATCCCTTTACAATGTTCAAACCATCACTGAATTGAAAAGCAAACCCAAAATTGGAAAAACTTAAATTTGGAAGCTATTCATCACCACTGCACGTTTCAGAATCCTATACAGATCACCCTAATGTTTCAGCATAAAATAATCAATTATAAGATTTTATCAACAAAGTCATCCTTCAAACATCTAGAGAGAAATAAATTAGGAAACCTGATAGATGATACACGAACATAAACAAAGCGAGGAAAGGGCAAGTATAAGCATACCTGTGAAGGAATTGGCGGATCTGAGGATGATGAGGGCCGATGAGCAGACGTTGGAGCTTCAGAGCGAGCCTGTAAGTTCGTTTCAACCCCAAAAAGTAAGCCGTTGTCAATGTAATCTCCCAAAGCACCATTCTCTCTCCCTCTCTCTCTCTGTGTACAACTCGGTCTGGAAAACTTGAACTATTTAGTTTGTCGTTCACTCTTCACTCTGTTTCGTTTGGCACAAGGCTTCTGAACGGGACTGGTTAAACAGATTTTTTATTTTTTATTTCAAATTTTATCTTGGGTGGGGTTTTCCCAGATGGCCCACTTCGGATGGCCATTTTATTTTACTTATTTCTTTTGGTGAGAGGAAGACCATTTTATACAATTGCAATATTTACCGTTCGCTATTTTTTTTTTTTTTTATTCCTGAATTGGTAAACCCTAACCATTTGAATAGTGTGGTGAATAGGGTGAGATTCTTCAGGGAGTGGGCCCATTTGCTGGGAGAAGGAAAGTTAAGGAAAGTTAATCCTTTCCCACCCCAAGGCCGTCTGGTTGCTGAAAAGAGGACGGAGAAAGGTAGAGACGCTGCATGATGGCATGATGGCGAGGGAGTAAAGAAAGATAGAGAGAGAAAAGCGGCATTAAGAAAGATGGATAGGGAAAAAAAGGTGGAGTCCGGATCACTGCTGGATCGCTCTTTAGACGACACATATCCTATGAGTTAATAAATTAAATTTTTATTAGTTAATATATCTTTTCTTTTTTTAATTTAATTTTCTATTCCCTATTATTTTTTATTTTAATGATAACTTAATTGAAATAGAAATTAATCTTTCACCATCTTAAATTGATAATTTTTTATTAAAAAACTCCTTTTTAATCAGGGATGATTTTCCGTATTGCATACAACACTCAATGCTCCAATATTTTTCATGACGTTTTTTCATTGTACAAAAAGATTTGGCATCAATAATTAATGGAAGAAAAATGATTTCCATTGAGACGATTGATTGTGTCAATTAAATGTGAATGATCAGAATTATTTATTCGTAGAAAATTAAAATCCAATCTAATATCTTAGAGACAGACACTTCAAAGAACATAAGAAATAAAAGGATCATGGTAGGTCATCGGATTTCCTTTCATTACATTGTAGTATGATATCAAATACACATTTATAGGATAGGCAGAGAGAGAAGTATAAAGAGAGAGAGAGAGAGAGAGTAAAGATAGGGAGAGAGAGAAAAGACGAGAGGGAGAGAACGAGAGAAGAAAGAGAGAGAGAGAAGTAGAATGAGAGAGAGAGAGAGAGAGAGAAGTAAAAAGGGAGCGGGAGAGGGAGAGAAAAGTGAGAGAGTAGTGGAGAGACAAAGGGAGATGATGAGTAGAAAGAGAGAGAAAGGAAGTGGAGAATGGAAAAGAGAGAGAGAAGTAAAAAGAGAAAGGGAGAGAGAAGAGAGAGAAGAGAGAGAGAGAGAGAGAGAGAGAGAGGTACATGGGGAGAAAGAGAGAAATTAAAAGAGGGAGGGAAGTAGAGAGAGAAAGAGAAGTAGAGAGGGAGAGTTAAAGAGATAGAAAGAGAGGGAGGGAGAAGTTGAGAGAGAGACAGTGAGAGAAGTAGAAAGAGAAAGAAGTAGAGAGATAAAATGAGAGTGAGAGAGAGAAGTAGAGAGAGAAAAGTAGAGAAGAGAGAAGTAGAGAGAGGGAGAGAGATATAGAGAAATAGAAAGAAAGAGAGAGAAGTAGGAAGAGAGGGAGAGAAAGAGAAAGAGTGAGAGAGAGAGGGAGTGAGAGGGAGAGAAGTAGAGAGTGAGTAATTGAGTGAGAGAGAAAAATATGAGGGGAGAGAGAGAGAGAGAGAGAGAGAGAGAGAGAGAGAGTAGGAGGGAGAGAGATGTGGAGAGAGAGAGAGAGATGTAGAGAGAGAGTGAGAGGGAGAGAGAGAGTGAGAAGTAGAGAACAAGAGAAAAGTAAAAAGAGAGGTAGAGAAAGAGAAAGGGAGAGAGAGAGAAGTAAAAAGAGAAAGAAAGAGGTAGAGAGAGGGACGTAGAAAGAGAGAAAGTGTGAGTGAGAGAGAGAGAGTGATAAAGAAAGACAGAGTGAGACAGAGAGAAGGAGAGAGAAAAGTGGAGAGTAAAGCTAAAAGAGGGATAAGTAAAAAAAAGGAGAGAGAGAAAGTAAAAGGGAAACAGAGAGAGTGTAGAGTGTAGATTGAGAGAGAGAAAGAGATAGAGGGAGAAGTAAAGGAGAGAGAGACTTTGAAAGAGAGAGAGAAGTAGATAGAGAGAGAGAGAAAGAGAAGTAGAAAGAGAAAGCGAGTTAGAGAGGGAAGAAAAGAGAGAGAGAGAGTGAGATAGAAGTAGTGAGAGATAGAGAAGGAGTGAGAGAGAAGTAGAAAGGAAGATAAAGAAGTAGAGAGAGAGAAATAAAAAGAGAAAGAGAGAATGAGAGAGGTAGAGAGAGAGAGGGAGAAAAGTTGACAATGTGAGAGAAATGGGGAGTGAGAGAAAGAGAGAGTGAGAGAGACAGGGAGTGAGAGGGAGAGAAGTAGAGAGTGAGTGAGTGAGAGAGAAAAATATGAGGGGAAAGAGAGAAAGAGAGAGAGAGAGAGAGATTGAGAGAGACAGAGTAGGAGGGAGAGAGTTGTGGAGAAAGAGAGAGACGTAGAGAGAGAGAGAGTGAGAGGAAGAGAGAGCGATAGAGTAGAGAGAAAGAGAAAAGTAAAAAGATAGGGAGAGAAAGAGAAAGAACGAGAGAGAGTGAGAGAGCGAAAAGTAAAAACGGCCATAGAGTGAGAGAGTGAAAGGGGAGAGAGACGTAGAGAGAGAGTGAGAGGGAAAGAGAGTGTGAGAGGGAAAGAGAGAGAGAGAGAAAGAGAGAGAGAGGGAAAAATAGAGAGAAAGAGAAAAGTAAAAAGAGTGGGAGAGAAAGAGAGAGAGAGAGAGAGAGAGAGAGAGACAATAAGAGAGAGAAGTAGTGAGGGAAAATAGAGAGAGTGGGAGAGAGAGAAGTATAAAGAGAGAGAGAGTAAAGAAAGGGAGAGAGAGAAAAAAAGGGAAGAAAGGGAGAGAACGAGAGAAGAAAGATAGAGAGAGATAAGTAGAATGTGTGAGAGAGAGAGAGAGAGAGGGAAGTAAAAAGGGAGCGGGAGAGGGAGAGAAAAGTGAGAGAGAAGTGGAAAGACAAAGGGAGAGGAGTAGAAAGAGAGAGAAAGGAAGAGTGAAGTGGAAAGAGAGAGAGAGAGGGACAGAAACTGAAAGAAGTAAAAATAGAAAGGGGGAAGTCAAGAGAGACAGAGGGATAGAGAGAGAAAGAAAGAGAGAGAGAGAAAGAAAAAGAGAGAGAGAGAGGTACATGGGGAGAAAGAGAGAATTAGAAAGAGAGAAATTAAAAGAGGGAGGGAAGTAGAGAGAGAAAGAGAAGTAGAGAGGGAGTTAGAGAGAGATAGAAAGAGAGAGGGAGAGGGAGAAGTTGAGAGAGAGACAGTGAGAGAAGTAAAAAGAAAGAGAAAGAAGTAGAGAGAGAAAAGTAGAGAAGAGAGAAGTAGAGAGAGAGGGAGAGAGATATAGAGAAGTAGAAAGAGAGGGAGAGAAAGAGAAAGAGTGAGAGAGAGAGGGAGTGAGAGGGAGTGAGAGGGAGAGAAGTAGAGAGTGGGTGAGTGAGAGAGAAAAATATGAGGGGAGAGAGAAAGAGAGAGAGAGAGAGAGAGTGAGAAAGTGAGAGAGAGTAGGAGGGAGAGAGAAGTGGAGAGAGAGAGACGTAGAGAGAAAGTGAAATGGAGACAGAGAGTGAGAAGTAGGGAGTAAGAGAAAAGTAAAAAGAGAGGGAGAGAAAGAAAAAGGGAGAGGGAGAGAAGTAAAAAGAGAAAGAAAGAGGCAGAGAGAGGTACGTAGAAAGAGAGAAAGTGTGAGTGAGAGAGAGAGTGATAAAAAAAGACAGAGTGAGACAGAGAGAAGGAGAAAGAGAAGTGGAGAGAGTAAAGCTAAAAGAGGGAGATGTAAAAAAAGGAGAGAGCGAGAGAGAGTAAAAGGGAGACAGAGAAAGAGTGTAGAGAGTGTAGAGAGTGTAGATTGAGAGAGAGAAAGAGATAGAGGGAGAAGTAAAGGAGAGAGACTTTGAAAGAGAGATAGAAGTAGATAGAGAGAGAAAAAAGTAGAGAGAGGGAGAGAAAGATAAGTAAAAAGAGAAAGCAAGTTAGAGAGGCAAGAAAAAGAGAGAGAGAAGTAGTGAGAGATAGAGAGAGGGAGTGAGATAAGTAGAAAGGAAGATAAAGAAGTAGAGAGAAATAAAAAGAGAAATAGAGAATGAGAGAGGTAGAGAGAGAGAGGGAGAAAAGTTGACAATGTGAGAGAAATGGGGAGAGAGCGAGAGAGAGTAGGAGGGAGAGAGATGTGGAGAGAGAGAGAGAGTAGAGACAGAGTGAGAGGGAGAGAGAGAGTGAGAAGTAGAGAACAAGAGAAAAGTAAAAAGAGAGGTAGAGAAAGAGAAAGGGGGAGAGAGAGAAGTAAAAAGAGAAAGAAAGAGGTAAAGAGAGAGACGTAGAAAGAGAGAAAGTGTGAGTGAGAGAGAGAGTGATAAAGAAAGACAGAGTGAGACAGAGAGAAGGAGAGAGAGAAGTGGAGAGAGTAAAGCTAAAAGAGGGATAAGTAAAAAAAGGAGAGAGAGAGAGAGAGAGAGAGTAAAAGGGAGACAGAGAGAGTGTAGAGTGTAGATTGAGAGAGAGAAAGAGATAGAGGGAGAAGTAAAGGAGAGAGAGACTTTGAAAGAGAGAGAGAAGTAGATAAAAAG
Organism: Protea cynaroides; assembly: GCA_028583415.1. Lineage (NCBI taxonomy): Eukaryota > Viridiplantae > Streptophyta > Magnoliopsida > Proteales > Proteaceae > Protea > Protea cynaroides. The sequence goes on from JAMYWD010001629.1 coordinate 31,742, forward strand.
AGACAGAAGTGGAGAGAGAGAGAAAGAGAAGTAGAAAGATAAAGTGAGTTAGAGAAGGAAGAAATAGAGAGAGAGAGAGAGAAAGAGAGAGAAAAAGAGAGAAGTAGTGAGAGATAGAGAGAGGGAGTGAGAGAAGTAGAAAGGAAGATAAAGAAGTAAAGAGAGAAATAAAAACCGAAAGAGAATGAGAGAGGTAGAGAGAGAGGGAGAAAAGTTGACAATGTGAGAGAAATGGGGAGTGAGAGAAAGAGAAAGAGTGGGAGAGACAGGGAGTGAGAGGGAGAGAAGTAGAGAGTAAGTGAGTGAGAGAGAAAAATATGAGGGGAAAGAGTGAAAAAGAGAGAGAGAGAGAGAGAGAGAGAGAGAGAGAGAGAGAGAGTAGGAGGGAGAGAGTTGTGGAAAGAGAGACGTACAGAGAGAGTGAGAGGAAGAAAGAGAGAGATAGAGTAGAGAGAAAGAGAAAAGTAAAAAGAGAGGGACAGAAAGAGAATCAATGAGAGAGAGTGAGAGAGAGATGGGGGGGAGAGAGAGAGAGAGACATAGAGAGAGAGTGAGATGGAGAGAGAGAGTGAGGTAGAAAGCAAGAGAAAAGTAGAAAGAGAGGGAGAGAAAGAGAAAGGGAGAGAGAGAGAAGTAAAAAGAGAAAGAAAGAGGTAGAGAGAGGGACGTAGAAAGAGAGAAAGTGTGAGTGAAAGAGAGAGTGATAAAGAAAGACAGAGTGAGACAGAGAGAATGAGAGAGAGAAGTAGAGAGAGTAAAGCTAAAAAGAGGGATAAGTAAAAAAATGAGAGAGAGAGAGAGAGAGTAAAAGGGAGACAGAGAGAGAGTGTAGAGGGAAAGAGAGAGTATGAGAGGGAAAGAGAAAAGGAGACAAAGAGAGAGTTTAAAGAGTGTAGATTGAAAGAGAGAAAGAGATAGAGGGAGAAGTAAAGGAGAGACTTTGAAAGAGAGAGAAGTAGATAGAGAGAGACATAAGTGGAGAGAGAGAGAGGAAGAGAAGTAGAAAGAGAAAGCGAGTTAGAGAGGGAAGAAAAAGAGAGAGAGAGAGAGAGAGAGAGAAGTCGTGAGAGATAGAGAGAGGGAGTGAAAGAAGTAAAAAGAGAGAGAGAATGAGAGAGGTAGAGAGAGGGAGAAAAGTTGACATTGTGAGAGAAATGTGGAGTGATAAAAAGAGAAAGAGAAAGAGAGAGAGACAGGGAGTGAGAGGGAGAGAAGTAGAGAGTGAATGATTGAGAGAGAAAAATATGAGGGGAAAGAGATAGAGAGAGAGAGAAGAGAAAGAGAAAGAATGAGAGAGAGTGAGAGAGCGAAAAGTAAAAACGGACATAGAGTGAGAGAGAGTGAAAGGGGGAGAGAGACGTAGAGAGAGAGTGTGAGGGAAAGAGAGTGTGAGAGGGAAAGAGAGAGAGAGAAAGAGAGAGAGGGAAAAATAGAGAGAAAGAGAAAAGTAAAAAGAGGGGAGAGAGAGAGAGAGAGAGAGAGAGACAATAAGAGAGAGAAGTAGTGAGGGAAAATAGAGAGAGTGGGAGAGAGAAGTATAAAGAGAGAGAGACAGAGTAAAGAAAGGGAGAGAGAGAAAAGAAAGGGAAGGGAGGGAGAGAACGAGAGAAGAAAGAGAGAGAGAGATAAGTAGAATGTGAGAGAGAGAGAGAGAGTGAGGGAAGTAAAAAGGGAACGGGAGAGGGAGAGAAAAGTGAGAGAGAAGTGGAAAGACAAAGGGAGAAGAGTAGAAAGAGAGAGAAAGGAAGAGTGAAGTGGGAAGAGAGAGAGAGATAGAGGGACAGAAAGTGAAAGAAGTAAAAATAGAAAGGGGGAAGTCAAGAGAGACAGAGGGATAGAGAGAGAAAGAAAGAGAGAGAGAGAGAGAGGTACATGGGGAGAAAGAGAGAATTAGAAAGAGAGAAATTAAAAGAGGGAGGGAAGTAGAGAGAGAGAGAGAAGTAGAGAGGGAGAGTTAGAGAGATATAGAAAGAGAGGGAGAGGGAGAAGTTGAGAGAGAGACAGTGAGAGAAGTAAAAAGAAAGAGAAAGAAGTAGAGAGATAGAATGAGAGTGAGAGAGAAGTAGAGAGAGAAAAGTAGTGAAGAGAGAAGTAGAGAGAGAGGGAGAGAGATATAGAGAAGTAGGAAGAGAGGGAGAGAAAGAGAAAGAGAGAGAGAGAGAGAGAGGGAGGGAGGGAGAGAAAGTAGAGAGTTAGTGAGTGAGAGAGAGAAATATGAGGGGAGAGAGAGAAAGAGAGAGAGAGGAGGGAGAGAGATGTGGAGAGAGAGACGTAGAGAGAGAGTGAAATGGAGAGAGAGAGTGAGAAGTAGGGAGTAAGAGAAAAGTAAAAAGAGAGGGAGAGAAAGAAAAAGGGAGAGAGAGAAGTAAAAAGAGAAAGAAAGAGGCAGAGAGAGGGTACGTAGAAAGAGAGAAAGTGTGAGTGAGAGAGAGAGCGATAAAAAAAGACAGAGTGAGAAAGAGAGAAGGAGAGAGAGAAGTGGAGAAAGTAAAGCTAAAAAAGGGAGATGTAAAAAAAGGAGAGAGCGAGAGAGTAAAAGGGAGATAGAGAGAGAGTGTAGAGAGTGTAGATTGAGAGAGAAAGATATAGAGGGAGAAGTAAAGGAGATAGAGACTTTGAAAGAGAGAGAAGTAGATAGAGAGAGAAAAGTAGAGAGAGGGAGAGAAAGAGAAGTAGAAAGAGAAAGCAAGTTAGAGAGGGAAGAAAAAGAGAGAGAGAGAGAGAGAGAGAGAGAGTAGTGAGAGATAGAGGGAGTGAGATAAGTAGAAAGGAAGATAAAGAAGTAGAGAGATAAATAAAAAGAGAAAGAGAGAATGAGAGAGGTAGAGAGAGAGAGGGAGAAAAGTTGACAATGTGAGAGAAATGGGGGAGTGAGAAAAAGAGAAAGAGTGAGAGAGAGGGAGTGAGAGGGAGAGAAGTAGAGAGGGAGTGAGAGAGAAAAATATGAGGGGAGAGAGAAAAAGAAAGAGAAAGAAGAGAAAGAGTGAGAGAGAGAGAGAGAGTAGGAGGGAGAGAGATGTGGAGAGAGAGAGAGCGCGCGAGAGAGAGTGAAATGGGAGAGAGAGTGAGAAGAAGAGAAAGCAAGAGAAAAGTTAAAAAGAGAGGGAGAGAAAGAGAAAGGGAGAGAGAGAGAAGTAAAAAGAGAAAGAAAGAGGCAGAGAGAGGTACGTAGAAAGAGAGAAAATGTGAGTGAGAGAGAGAGTGATAAAGAATGACAGAGTGAGACAGAGAGAAGGAGAGAGAAGTGGAGAGAGTAAAG
>JAMYWD010001629.1:40000-61144 GCA_028583415.1 Protea cynaroides
GAAGTAGAAAGAGAAAAGTAGAGAAGAGAGAAGTAGAGAGAGAGGGAGAGAGATAGAGAGAAGTAGAAAGAAAGAGAGAGAAGTAGGAAGAGAGGGAGAGAAAGAGAAAGAGAGAGAGAGGGAGTGGGAGGGAGAGAAGTAGAGAGTGAGTAGTGAGAGAGAAAAATATGAGGGGAGAAAGAGAAAGAGAGAGAGTGAGAGAGTGAGAGAGAGTAGGAGGGAGAGAGATGTGGAGAGAGAGTGAGAGGGAGAGAGAGAGAGAGGGAGAGAGAGCGTGAGAAGTAGAGAGAAAGAGAATGGTAAAAAGAGAGGGAGAGAAAGAGAAAGGGAGAGAAAGAGAAGTAAAAAGAGAAAGAAAGAGGTCGAGAGAGGGACGTAGAAAGAGAGAAAGTGAGTGAGAGAAGACAGAGTGAGACAGAAAGAAGGAGAGAGAGAAGTGGAGAGAGTAAAGCTAAAAGAGGGAGAAGCAAAAAAAAGGAGAGAGAGTAAAAGGGAGATAGAGAGAGAGTGTAGAGAGTGTAGATTGAGAGAGAGAAAGAGATAGAGGGAGAAGTAAAGGAGAGAGGCTTTGAAAGAGAGAAAGAAGTAGATAATGAGAGACAGAAGTGGAGAGAGAGAGAGAGAAAGAGAAGTAGAAAGAGAAAGCGAGTTAGAGAGGGAAGAAAAAAAGAGAGAGGGAGAGAAGCAGTGAGAGATAGAGAGAGGGAGTGAGAGAAGTTGAAAGGAAGATAAAGAAGTAGAGAGAGAAAAATAAAAAGAGAAAGAGAATGAGAGAGGTAGAGAGAGAGAGGGAGAAAAGTTGACAATGTGAGAGAAAGAGAAAGAGTGAGAGAGACAGGGAGTGAGAGGGAGAGAAGTAGAGAGGAGAGAGAGAGTGAGAGAGAAAAAGTTGAGAGAGAGAAATATGAGGAGAGAGAGAGAGAGAGAGAGAGAGAGAGAGAGAGAGAGCAGGAGGGAGAGAGTTGTGGAGAGAGAGACATAGAGAGAGAGAGAGAGAGAGAGAGAGAGAGTAGGAGGGAGAGAGATGTGGAGAGAGAGAGAGAGAGAGAGAGAGAGAGAGGGAGAGAGAGTGAGAAGTAGAGAGCAAGAGAAAAGTAAAAAGAGAGGGAGAGAAAGAGAAAGGGAGAGAGAGAGAAGTAAAAAGAGAAAGAAAGAGGTAGAGAGAGGTACGTAGAAAGAGAGAAAGTGTGAGTGAGAGAGAGAGTGATAAAGAAAGACAGAGTGAGACAGAGAGAAGGAGAGAGTGAAGTGGAGAGAGTAAAGCTAAAAGAGGGAGAAGTAAAAAAAGGAGAGAGAGAGAGAGAGTAAAAGGGAGACAGAGAGTGTAGAGTGTAGATTGAGAGAGAGAAAGAGATAGTGGGAGAAGTAAAGGAGAGAGACTTTGAAAGAGAGAGAAAAGTAGATAGAGAGAGAGAAGTGAGAGAGAGAGAAATAGAAAGAGAAAGCGAGTTAGAGAGGGAAGAAAAAGAGAGAGAGAGAAGTAGTGAGAGATAGAGAGAGGGAGTGAGAGAAGTAGAAAGGAAGATAAAGAAGTAGAGAGAGAAATAAAAAGAGAAAGAGAGAATGAGAGAGGCAGAGAGAGAGAGGGGGAGAAAAGTTGACAATGAGAGAGAAATGGGGAGTGAGAGAAAGAGAAAGAGAAAGAGAGAGAGACAGGGAGTGAGAGGGAGAGAAGTAGAGAGTGAGTGAGTGAGAGAGTAAAATATGAGGGGAAAGAGTGAATGAGAGAGAGACAAAGAGAGAGAGAGAGAGAGTGAGAGAGAGAGAGAGAGAAAGAGAGTAGGAGGGAGAGAGTTGTGGAGAGAGAGAGACGTAGAGAGAGAGAGTGAAAGGATGAGAGAGAGATAGAGTAGAGAGAGAGAAAAGTAAAAAGAGAGGGAGAGAAAGAGAAAGAATGAGAGAGTGAGAGAGCAAAAAGTAAAAACGGACAGAGAGAGTGAAATGGGAGAGAGAGAGAGAGAGAGAGGGAGAGAGAGAGCGAGAGGGAAGAGAGAGAGAGAGAGAGAGAGAGAGAGAGGGAAAAGTAGAGAAAGAGAAAGGTAAAAAGAAGGGGGAGGGGGGGAGGGAGAGAGTAGTAGAGGGAGAAAGAGAGGGTAGAGAAAGAGAAGTAAAAGAGAGAAAGAGTGAGGAGAGAGAGAGAGAGACGGAGAGAAAAAAGTTGAAAGAGGGAGAAGTAAAGAGAGAGAGAGTGAAAGGGAGACTGAGCGAGAGGGATAGAGAGTGTAGATTGGAGACAGAGAGAATAGATAGAGTTAAGTAGAAAGAGAGAAAGAAGTAGAGAGAGAAGTAGAAAGAGAGAGAGAGAGAGAGAGAAGAAGAAAGAAAGAGAGGAGAAAGAGAGAGAGAGAGAGAAGGTAAAAACAGACGGAGCGAGAGAGAGAGACAAAGGGGAGAGAGGGCTGTGGGAGGAGGAGGAAAGTGGGAGAGAAAGGGAGAAGTATGAAGAGAGAGAGAAAGGAGAGAGAGAGTGAAGAGAGAGAGAGAGAGAGAGAGAGAGAGATTTAGAAGAGGGAGAGAAAGAAAGAAAGAAATAGAATGAGTGAGAGAAGTAAAATTATAAGTAAAAATTGAGAGAGAAAAAGAACGGTGGAGAGAAAGAGAGGGTGAGGGAGAGAGAGAGAGAGGGCGGAAAGAGGGAAGTAAAAAAGAGAGAAAGAGAGAGAGGTAAATAGGAAGAGAGGGGAGAGAGGAGAAAGCCCGAGAGAGAAGTACGAGAGAGATGTAGATAGAGAGTAGAGCGAGAGAAGTAGAGAGAGAAGAGAGAGAGAGAGAGAGAGAGAGAGAGAGAGAGACAATAAGAGAGAGAAGTAGTGAGGGAAATAGAGAGAGAGGGAGAGAGAGAAGTAAAAAAAGAGAGAGAGTAAAGATAAGGAGAGAGAAAAGACGAGAGGGAGAGAACGAGAGAAGAAAGAGAAAGAGAAGTAGAATGAGAGAGAGAGAGAAGTAAAAAGGGAGTGGAAGAGGGAGAGAAAAGTGAGAGAGAAGTGGAGAGACAAAGGGAGAGGAGTTGAAAGAGAGAGAAAGGAAGAGTGAAGTGGAAAGAGAGAGAGAAGTAAAAAGAGAAAGGGGGAAGTCAAGAGAGACGGGGATAGAGAGAGAGAAGAAGAAAGAGAGAAAGAAAGAGAGAGAGAGAACGAATTAGAAAGAGAGAGAGAGAATTAAAAAAGAGAGGGAAGTAGAGAGAGAAAGGGAATTAGAGAAAGAGTTAGAGAGAGAGATAGAAAGAGAGGGAGAGGGAGAAGTTGAGAGAGAGACAGTGAGAGAAGTAGAAAGAAAGAGAAAGAAGTAGAGAGATAGAATGAGAGTGAGAGAGAGAAGTAGAGAGAGAAAAGTAGAGAAGAGAGAAGTAGAGAGAGAGGGAGAGAGATAGAGAGAAGTAGAAAGAAAGAGAGAGATAGAGAGAAATAGAAAGAAAGAGAAAGAGAGAGAGAGGGAGTAAGAGGGAGAGAAGTAGAGAGTTAGTGAGAGAGAAAAATATGAGGGGAGAAGAAAGAGAAAGAGAGAGGGGGAGAGGGAGAGAGAGAGGAGGGAGAGAGATGGGAGAGAGAGAGAGAGAGAGAAGTAGAGAGAAAGAAAGAGAGAGAGAGAGAGGGAGTGAAAGGGAGAGAAGTAGAGAGTGAGTGAGAGAGAAAAATATGAGGGGAGAAAGAGAAAGAGAGATAGTGAAAGAGTGAGAGAGAGTAGGAGGGAGAGAGATGTGGAGAGAGAGAGACGTAGAGAGAGAGAGAGAGAGAGAGAGAGCGTGAGAAGTAGAGAGCAAGAGAAAAGTAAAAAGAGAGGGAGAGAAAGATAAAGGGAGAGAGAGAGAGAAGTAAAAAGAGAAATAAAGAGGTAGAGAGAGGGACGTAGAAAGAGAGAAAGTGTGAGTGAGAGAGAGAGTGATAAAGAAAGACAGAGTGAGACAGAGAGAAGGAGAGAGATAAGTGGAGAGAGTAAAGCTAAAAGAGGGAGAAGTAAAAAAAGGAGAAAGAGAGAGAGAGAGTTAAAGGACAAAGAGAGAGTGTAGAGAGTGTAGATTGAAAGAGAGAAAGAGATAGAGGGAAAAGTAAATGAGAGAGAGACTTTGAAAGAGAGAGAGAAGTAGATAGAGAGAGAGAAAGAGAAGTAGAAAGAGGTACGGAGAAAGAGAGAAAGTGTGAGTGAGAGAGAGAGTGATAAAGAAAGACAGAGTGAAACAGAGAGATGGAGAGAGAGAAGTGGAGAAACTAAAGCCAAAAGAGGGAGAAGTAAAAAAAGGAGAAAGAGAGAGAGAGTAAAAGGGAGACAGAGAGAGAGTGTAGATTGAGAGAGAGAAAGAGATAGAGGGAGAAGTAAAGGAGAGAGAGACTTTGAAAGAGAGAGAGAAGTAGATCAAGAGAGACAGAAGTGGAGAGAGAGAGAGAGAAAGAGAAGTAGAAAAAGAAAGCGAGTTAGAGAGGGAAGAAAAAGAGAGAGAGAGAGAGAAGTAGTGAGAGATAGAGAGAGGGAGTGAGAGAAGTAGAATGGAATATAAAGAATTAGAGAGAGCGAGAAATAAAAAGAGAGAGAGAATGAGAGAGGTAGAGAGAGAGTGGGAGAAAAGTTGGACAATGTGAGAGAAATGGGGGGGAGAGAAAGAGAAAGAGAGAGAGGAGTGGAGTGAGAGGGAGAGAAGTAGAGAGCGAGTGAGTGAGAGAGAAAAATATGAGGGGAAAGAGAGAGAGAGAGAGAGAGAGAGAGAGAGAGAGAGAGAGTAGGAGGGAGAGTGTTTTGGAGAGAGAGAGACGTAGAGAGAGAGTGAGAGGAAGAGAGAGAGATAGAGTAGAGAGAAAGAGAAAAGTAAAAAGAGAGGGAGAGAAAGAGAAAGAATGAGAGAGAGAGAAAACGAAAAGTAAAAACGGATAGAGAGAGTGAGAGAGAGTGAAAGGGGGAGAGAGACGTAAAGAGAGAGTGAGGGAGAGAGAGTGTGAGAGGGAAAGAGAGAGAGAAAGAGAGAAAGATATAGAGAGAGATAGAGGGGGAAAAGTAGAGAGAGAGAAAAGTAAAAAGAGTGGGAGAGAAAGAGAAAGAGAGAGAGTGAGTAGTAGAAGGAGAAAGAAAGAGGTAGAGAAAGAGAAGTAGAATAAAAGAAAGAGTGAGTGAGAGAGAGAGAGTGATAAAGAAAGACAGAGAGAGAGAGAGAGAGACAGAGAGAGAAAAGTTAAAAGAGGGAGAAGTAAAGAGAGAGAGAGAGAGAGAGAGAGTGAGTGAGTGAAAGGGAGACTGAGCGAGAGAGTGTAGAGGGTGTAGATTGAGACAGATAAAGAGATAGAGAGTTAAGTAGAAAGAGAGAGAAAGAAGTAGAGAGAAGTAGAAAGAGAGAGAGAGTGAGAGAGAAGGAAAGAGAGTGAGAAAGAGTGAGAGAGAGAAGGTAAAACAGACAGAGCGAGTGAGAGAGACAAAGGGAAAGAGGGTTGTACAGTGGAGGAAAGTGGGAGAGAAGGAGAAGTATGAAGAGAGAGAGAAAAGGAGAGAGAGAGAGAGAGAGACAGAGACCGCTAGAAGAGGGAGAGAAAGAAAGAAAGAAATAGAAAGAGTGAGAGAAGTAAAATGAGAGAGAGAGAGAGTGAAAGAGAGACGAAGTAGAAAGAGAGAGAGAAGTAGTGAGTGGAATACATAGAAAGAAAAAGGGAAAAAGGTAGCGTTCTGTAAAGTAGAGAGAGAGGTAGAAAGATAAGTAGAAATTGAGAGAGAAAAAGAACAGTGGAAAAGAGAGAAGTAGAGAGAGAGGTAAATAGGAAGAGAGGGAGAGAGAGTGAGAAAGTGAGAAAGAGAAGTAAGAGAGAGAAGTAAAGAGAGATAAGTAGAGGCAGAGAAGTTGAAAGAGAGAGAGAGACAATAAGAGAGAGAAGCAATGAGGGAAATAGAGAGAGGGAGAGCGAGAAGCATAAAAGAGAGAGAGAGAGTAAAGATAGGGAGAGAGAGAAAAGAAGAGAGGGATAGAACGAGAGAAGAAAGAGAGAGAGAGAAGTAGAATGAGAGAGAGAGAGAGAAGTAAAAAGGGAGCGGGAGAGCGAGAGAAAAGTGAGAGAGAAGTGGAGAGACAAAGGGAGAGGAGTAGAAAGAGAGACAAAGGAAGAGGAAAGGGGAGAAGTAAAAGAGAAAGGGGGCACGAGAGACGGAGGGATAGCGAGAGAAGTAAAAAGGAAAGAGGGAGGGCGGGAGAGAGTAAAAAAGAGAGACAGAAAGGGGGAAGAGGGGAGGGGAGAGAGGGGGGGAGAGAGGAGAGGTGAGAGAGAGAGACAGTGAGAGAAGTAGAAAGAAAGAGAAAGAAGTAGAGAGATAGAATGAGTGAGAGAGAGAAGTAGAGAGAGAGGGAGAGAGATAGAGAGAAATAGAAAGAGAGAGAAGTAGGAAGAGAGGGAGAGAAAGAAGAGAAAGAGTGAGAGTGAGAGGGAGTGAGAGAGAGAGGAGAGAGAGGGAGAGAGGGAGAGAAGTAGAGAGTGAGTGAGAGAAAAATATGAGGGGCTCAGAGAAAGAAAGAGAGTGAGAGAGTGAGAGAGAGTAGGAGGGAGAGATGTGGAGAGAGAGAGAGACGTAGAGAGAGTGTGACAGGGAGAGAGAGAGTGAGAATTAGAAAGCAAGAGAAAAGTAAAAAGAGAGGGAGAGAAAGTGAAAGGGAGAGAGAGAGAGAAGTAATAAGAGAAAGAAAGAGGTAGAGAGAGGGAAGTAGAAAGAGAGAAAGTGTGAGTGAGAGAGAGAGTAATAAAGAAAGACAGAGTGAGACAGAGAGAAGGAGAGAGAGAAGTGGAGAGAGTAAAGCTAAAAGAGGGAGAAGTAAAAAAAGAGAGAGTAAAAGGGAGACAGAGAGAGAGTGTAGAGGGAAAGAGAGAGTGTGAGAGGGAAAGAGAGAGGGAGACAGAGAGAGAGTATAGAGAGTGTAGATTGAGAGAGAAAAAGAGATAGAGGGAGAAGTAAAGGAGAGAGAGACTTTGAAAGAGAGAGAGAAGTAGATAGAGAGAGACAGAAGTGGAGAGAGAGAGAAAAAGAGAAGTAAAAAGAGAAAGCAAGTTAGAGAGGGAAGAAAAAGAGAGAGAGAGAAAAGTAGTGAGAGATAGAGAGAGGGAGTGAGAGAAGTAAAAAGGAAGATAAAGAAGTAGAGAGAGAAATAAATAGAGAAAGAGAGAATGAGGGAGGTAGAGAGAGAGGGAGAATAGTTGACAATGTGAGAGAAATGGGGAGTGAGAGAAAGAGAAAGAGTGAGAGAGACAGGGACTGAGAGGGAGAGAAGTAGAGAGTGAGTGAGAGACAAAAATATTAGGGGAAAAAGTGAAAGAGTGAGAGAGAGAGAGAGTATGAGGGAGAGAGTTGTGGAGAGAGAGACGTAGAGAGAGAGAGTGAGAGGAAGAGAGAGATAGAGTAGAGAGAAAGAGAAAAGTAAAAAGAGAGGAAGAGAAAGAAAGAATGAGAGAGAGAGTGAGCGCGCAAAAGTAAAAACGGACGGAAGAGAGGGAGGAAAGAGGGAGAGAGGAGAAAGAGGAGAGAGACGAGAAGAGAGAGAGAGAGCGCGAGAGGAGAGCGCGAGTGTGAGAGGAAAAGAGAGAGAGAGAGAGAGAGGGAAAAGTAGAGAGAGAAAAGTAAACAGAGCGGGAGAGAAAAGAGAGAGAGAGAGAGTAGTAGAAGGAGAAAGAAAGAGGTAGAGAAAGAGAAGTAGAAAGAGAAAAAGAGTGAGTGAAAGAGAGAGAGTGATAAAGAAAGACAGAGTGAGAGAGAGAAAAAAAGTTGAAAGAGGGAGAAGTAAAGAGAGAGAGAGAGAGGGAGTGAAAGGGAGACTGAGCAAGAGAGTGTAGAGAGTGTAGATTGAGACAGATAAAGAGATAGAGAGTTGAGTAGAAAGAAAGAGAAAGAAGTAGAGAGAGAAATAGAAAGAGAGAGAGGAGAGAGAGAGAAGAAGAAAGAAAGAATGAGAAAGAGAGAGAGAGAGAGAAGGTAAAAACGGATGGAGAGAGAGTGAGAGAGACAAAGGGAGAGAGGGTTGTACAGAGGAGGAAAGTGGGAGAAAGGGAGAAGTATGAGGAGAGAAAGAAAGAAAGAAATAAAATGAGTGAGAGAAGTAAAATTATAAGTAGAAATTGAGAGAGAAAAAAGAACGGTGGAGAGAGAGAGAGGGGGGAAGAGAGAGAGAGAGGGCAAAAAGAGGGAAGTAAAAAAGAGAAGTAGAGAGAGGTAAATAGGAAGAGAGGGAGAGAGAGGAGAAAGAGAGAGAGAAGTGCGCGAGAGAGATGTAGAGAGAGATAAGTAAAGGGAGAGAAGCAGAGAGAAGAGAAGAAAGGGAGAGAGAGAGAGAGACAATAAGAGAGAGAAGTAGTGAGGGAAATAGAGAGAGAGGGAGAGAGAGAAGTAAAAAGAGAGAGAGAGTAAAGATAGGGAGAGAGAGAAAAGACGAGAGGGAGAGAACGAGAGAAGAAAGAAAAAGAGAGAGAGAAGTAGAATGAGAGAGAGAGAGAGAGAAATAAAAAGGGAGCGGCCGGCGAGGAGAGAAAAGTGAGAGAGAAGTGGAGAGACAAAGGGAGAGGAGTTGAAAGAGAGAGAAAGGAAGAGTGAAGTGGAAAGAGATAGAGAGAAGTAAAAAGAGAAAGGGGGAAGTCAAGAGAGACAGAGGGATAGAGAGAGAGAAGAAAGAGAGAGAAGAGAGAGAGAGAGAGAGAGAGAGAGAGAGAGAGAGAGAGAGAGAAAGGTAAATGGGGAGAAAGAGAGAATTAGAAAGAGAGAAATTAAAAGAGGGAGGGAAGTAGAGAGAGAATGAGAAGTAGAGAGGGAGAGTTAAAGAGAGAGATAGAAAGAGAGAGGGAGAGGGAGAAGGTGAGAGAGAGAGCAGGGGAGAGAAGTAGAAAGAAAGAGAAAGAAGTAGAGAGATAGAATGAGAGTAAGAGAGAAAGAGAGAGAGAGAGAGAAAGAGAGAGAAGTAGAGAAGAGAGAAGTAGAGAGAGAGAGAGAGAGAGAGAAGGAGAAAGAAAGAGAGAGAAGTAGGAAGAGAGGGAGGGAAAGAGAAAGAGTGAGAGAGAGAGAGAGGGAGTGAGAGGAGAGAGAGGGAGAGAAGTAGAGAGTAAGTGAGTGAGAGAGAAAATATGAGAGGGAGAGAGAGAGAGAGAGAGAGAGAGAGAGAGAGAGAGAGAGAGAGAGAGTGAGAGAGAGAGCGAGAGAGAGAGAGAGAGAGAGAGAGAAAGAGAGAGAGAGAGTGAGAAGTCAAGAGCAAGAGAAAAGTAAAAAGAGAGGGAGAGAAAGAGAAAGGGAGAGAGAGAGAAGTAAAAAGAGAAAGAAAGAGGTAGAGGGAAGGACGTTGAAAGAGAGAAAGTGTGAGAGAGAGAGAGTGATAAAGAAAGCCAGAGCGAGAGAGAGAGATGAGACAGAGAGAAGAAGAGAGAGAGAAGTGGAGGAGCAAAGCCAAAAGAGGGAAAAGTAAAAAAAGAGAGAGAGAGTAAAAGGGACATAGAGAAAGAGTGTAAAGGGAAAGAGAGAGTGTGAGAGGGAAAGAGAGAGGGAGACAGAGAGAGAGTGTAGATTGAGAGAGAGAAAGAGATAGAGGGAGAAGTAAAGGAAAGAGAGAAGTAGATAGAGAGAGACAGAAGTGGAGAGAGAGAGAGAGAAAAAGAGAAGTAGAAAAAGAAAGCGAGTTAGAGAGGGAAGAAAAAGAGAGAGAGAGAGAGAGAAGTAGTGAGAGATAGAGAGAGGGAGTGAGAGAAGTAAAAAGGAAGATAAAGAAGTAGAGAGAGAAATAAAAAGAGAGAGAATGAGAAAGAGTGAGAAAGACAGGGAGTGAGAGGGAGAGAAGTAGAGAGTGAGTGAGTGAGAGAGAAAAATATGAGGGGAAAGAGTGAAAGAGAGAGAGAGAGAGAGAGAGAGAGAGAGGGAGAGAGAGAGAGAGAGAGAGAGAGAGAGAGAGAGAGAGAGAGAGAGAGAGAGAGAGAGAGAGAGAGAGAGAGAGAGAGAGAGAGAGAGAGAGAGAGAGAGAGAGAGAGAGAGAAGCCGAGCAAGAGAAAAGTAAAAAAGAGAGGGAGAGAAAGAGAAAGGGGAGAGAGAGAGAAGTAAAACGAGAAACAAAGAGGTAGAGAGAGGGACATAGAAAGAGAGAGAGTGTGAGTGAGAGAGTGATAAAGAAAGACAGAGTGAAACAGAAAAAAGGAGAGAGAGAAGTGGAGAGAGTAAAGCTAAAAGAGGGAAGTAAAAAAAGGAGAGAGCAGAGAGAGAGTAAAAGGGATACAGAAAGAGAGTGTAGAGAGTGTAGATTGAGAGAGAGAAAGAGATAGAGGTAAAAGTAAAGGAGAGAGACTTTGAAAGAGAGAAAGAAGTAGATAGAGAGAGACCGTGGTGGAGAGAGAGAGAAAGAGAAGTAGAAAGAGAAAGCGAGTTAGAGAGGGAAGAAAAAAGAGAGAGAGAGAGTAGTGAGAGATAGAGAGAGGGAGTGAGAGAAGTTAAAGGGAAGATAAAGAAGTAGAGAGAGAAATAAAAAGAAAAAGAGAGAATGAGAGAGGTAGAGAGAGGGAGAAAAGTTGACAATGTGAGAGAAATGAGGAGTGAGAGAAAGAGAAAGAGTGAGAGAGACAGGGAGTGAGAGGGAGAGAAGTAGAGAGTGAGTGAGTGAGTGAGAAAGAAAAATATGAGGGGAAAGATAAAGAGAGAGAGAGAGAGAGAGAGAGAAAGAGAGAGAGGAGGGGAAAGAGTTGTAGGAGAGAGAGAGAGAGAAGGAGGTGTGAGAGAGAGAGAGAGAGAGAGAGAGAGAGAGTAGAAAGAAAGAGAAAAGTAAAAGAGAGGGTGAGAAAGAGAAAGAATGAGAGAGAGTGAGAGCCCAAAAAAAAAAACAGACAGAGAGAAAGAGAATGAAAGGGGGAGAGAGACGTAGAGAGAGAGTGAGAGGATGAGAGAGTGTGAGAGGGAAAGAGAGAAAGAGAGAGAGAGAAAGAGAGAGGGAAAAGTAGAGAGAAAGAGAAAAGTAAAAAGAGTGGGAGAGAGAGAGAGATAATAGAAGGAGAAAGAAAGAGGTAGAGAAAGAGAAGTAGAAAGAGAAGTAGAAAGAGAGAAAGAGTGAGTGAGAGAGAGAGTGATAAAGAAAGACAGAGAGATAAAGAGACAGACAGAGAGAAAAGTTGAAAGAGGGAGAAGTAAAGAGAGAGAGAGAGTGAAAGGGAGACTGAGCGAGAGTGTAGAGAGTGTAGATTGAGACAGATAAAGAGATGTAGATTGAGACAGATAAAGAGATAGAGAGTTAAGTAGAATGAGAGAGTTAAGTAGAATGAGAGAGAAAGAAGTAGAGAGAGAAGTAGAAAGACAGAGAGAGAGTGAGAGAGAAGAAAGAAAGAGAGTGAGAAAGAGTGAGAGAGAGAAGGTAAAACAGACAGAGCGAGTGAGAGAGACAAAGGGAGAGGGGTTGTGGCAGAGGAAGAAAGTGAGAGAGAAAGGGAGAAGTATGAAGAGAGAGAGAAAAGGAGAGAGAGAGTGAAGAGAGAAAGAAAGAGAGATAGAAGAGAGGGAGAGAAGAAAGAAAGAAAGAAATAGAAAGGAAGAGTGAGAGAAGTAAAATGAGAGAGAGAGAGAGAGAGAGAGAGAGAAGAAAGAGAGAGTAGTGAGTGGAATACGTAGAGAGAAAAACGGAAAAAGGTAGCGTTCTGATTTTGTTATTCTGTTTTGTGGGCTTTGCTCATGAATAAGGTCTTGTAAGACCACCTATAATCGAATAAGTCTCTACCCATCACATTACTTTTCTTGCTGATAAAAAAAAAAAGGAACAGAAAATAAAAGGAAAGTCTACATTTGTACAAATTAAAATGTTGAAAAGAAATTTGCTGAGGATGCCTTCTCACTAACAGAGGTAAATAGGCAACAACTGGAATTGATGCACAAGAAGAATGGTATCAAAGAAACCTGACCTTATATTGCTGTCGCGGTTTGACAAGAATCTTCCCAAAAATATTAATAGCAAGAACATGTAAGCCACTATTGTCCTCAATGCTCATAATAGTTTCAACGCATTCATAAAGAATGGCATTCCCAGCATTTTTGTTTGACTCAGTTTTTGTTGCTACCTAAACAAGGAACATCATATCAAAGAAACTAAAAAGTAAAAGAAAATGACAATACCAAAGTGGCGTAGTCTGTTTAAGAAAACAATACAAGTCAGAGAATGAACACTAATAGAAAAAAAAAAAGAACGCAAAATTAAATGAGAAGTGGCCTTCGCACCACATAAGCATGTGTGTGTGTGTGTGTGTGCACTTGAGCAAAGGCACGGCAGACAAGTGCCGGACCTGCCAGTACCTACATCTATTAATATCTTCACACTGCCGTGCAAGGAAATGCTGAGTTTGCCCTAAAATCATTGTACCGATGGAAAATTGGAAGAATGAAGGTCTTGATAGAAAAAAGAGAAGAGAGAGAGAAAAAGAAAATATAAAACAGAAATAGAAGATCAAGGAAGAAGAAAGAAAAATAAGAGATCACAGGAGGGAAAGAAAGACTACCCGCCACACAAAGTTCACAAATAAACTATGTGTAATTCATCCATAAATGAGGATTACAACACATAAAGACCAGAAATAATAACTAAAGTCGAAGTTAGAACTCTAAAAAAATTTTACCAGATTGAACCAAAATTTTGAAGAATCCTAGCAATAACTTTCTAAACTAGAGGACCAACCATGGCTCCTTAGATAGGGCCCACAAAACAGCCTAACAATCTACTAACAGTAATTAAATTAATTTTAAAGGAAAGAGTGTTCCAAAGGCAAGAGGCTCGCGTGCCGCAGGATCTAGAGAGGGGCGGAATGGACACGGAGGTTGTTTCTGTGTTTTGAACCCGGGACCAATCAAGTTGCAATAATACAACCTTAACGTCACACCAAAGCTTGCCCTCTTATTCATTTTAAAGGAAGAGAGTACAAAATCGTCCCCAATCAATTAAAAATAGGGATAATATTTGAGATGCACATGATAAGAAAAGAAAATCAAGGGTTGGAGTGTCCAACAAAATAATGACCCGTTATATCTCCTCACCATTAAAAAGAATTACGAAATAAGTTGCATACATCACCTAAGTTTCCAAAACTACAACTGCTTTTAAAATCAAATTTCACTCTCCTATCTTTGTCCATCTCCCGCCCCGCTTTTGTGTCCGTCTTATTGCCGACAACAAATCCAATGAAGAAGGTCAACATCCTCCCTCTTCTCTCCTCCAACGCCTACCGCAATGCCGGGGTCGGCCGGAGTTCCAATGCTGTTTATGACCCCTATTACTCGCAGAGGCAACGCCACCCACGATTGTTCAGCAATTGCTTCAACACAGCCGCTAAGGATATCACCTAGAGCTGCCCCAACGGGAAAGTCAGATACATTTGGTACACACAATGTGATGTTCCTCTCGCGATGGGAGTTTCAGCATTTCTAAAAGTGCTTCTCCGGTCGCCAAGAAAGTTGATTCCTTCATCGAGAACTTCACGGCCAACTCGAGACCATAAAAGCCGACATCACCGCCATCACGGGCTAGTAGATCCGTGCATTCCTTCAGCAAAGATACATTACCCTCTCCGGCCAACGGCTTCTAGTGGAGGAGTATACTCGCTCACTCTCTGATGCAGTTCAAGAAAGGAGAAGGACCACAAGGTACTGTTCATGTGAACAGTAGCAGCACATGACACTTTGCAGGCACATGACACTTTGCAGCACAATGTTGATGCTAGCCTTTAGGCTGCTAGTGGACCCAACATGGGTCCCACGTTGTGCTGCAAGCCCTCTCTCTTAAGAAAATCTTTTTCGAGAAATCCCACCTTCCAGAAGATCCTATTGGAGTGCTAACCAAGCAAGCACTTTGTTTCTATTTTCAGTTTTAGTAGAATAGCAAGTTAGCATTTTCTATGTAATAGAGAGTTTCTACTTCTAACTTCTAAGAAGACTTGGTCAACAAGAGTAACCAATGAAAGGGAACAAGAGCAACCATGGTTTAAGAATAAAGAAAGCTTGCCATTGCAATGTCAAGTGGGCTTCCTAGGCTGTGGGACTCAGCCGACCTTAGGTGGGACTTCTAAGGTTCTATTCTTCTTCCCTATCTTTCCACTTCTCTTTTGCCTTTGGTTCAAGTTCCTGGTTTGCTGTTCTTGTGAATGTACTGTTCCCGGATTACTGTTCACTGCTGGTTTGACTTCTTTTTTTATCACCAGATATGACCATCACATCAAGCTCAGTTCTGGCATTGTTCTTCCCTTCCATGTTCAGTCCTTCGACAGTAACTAGAAGAAAATCCGACAGTTGCGAGCTGTGAGTAAAAAATTATATTTTGATAACTTAGTTTCTAATTTGAGATCACTCTTCATATCTCCGAATCCATTAGATTGGACTGAAATGTTTTGGAGATATTCATACCAAGGACTACTACCCTCGACAGGAGTTTCAGCCCCATCCATGCAGCCAGTTGTTAGACCTGAAATGTTGTAGTTTTCTAATGTAATAGCAGATAATTAAAAGCAAAGATGGCAACCAACCTGAGCAAGAATGTCATTCATACAGTCACTAGCATCTGCATCTCCATGGCCCAAAAGGCGTAAGAGCCTAAGCAATCGAATATGAAGGAAAGGGTCTGCAATCCCCGATACATCGTACTCAGGTGAATATGGACTATTCACAACATCCTTTAGAACTTTAACCAAACCCTCCGTGCACCTCTACAATTAGGGTGAAAATAACTTCAGGTTACATAATTATAGTTCAGAGCTATACAGTAGAACTTATACACACACACACACACTCACAACACGGAATTGATGAGCAAAAACTTCACAAATTATTAAGTAAAAGAACTAATCTTTGCTTCTTTTCATTTTTTTCAGCCAAGTTAAATGTAATTTGGCCATTTTTATCTTGGCATCCAAGTTGGACCTCACCCAAGAGTTGATTATGCATGCAACTCAGCAAATTCATGCCAATTACACATAAGGCTACCTGCAAGTAAGCTTTATCTCTGTTTGGGGATAGCTGATTCAATCACTTAACTCAACTCATTCAGTTGTGATGTACAGTTACCATACAATGAAGTTCTTCAACCATGATTGTCAAGTCCAAAACCAAACAAGCAGAAGAGAGAATAATTCATGCAGTGGAAAAATCAGTCGGGGCAATGAGAGATCCCCAGAAGATCTATTCCAACCAAAATTGCAAAAACTGACATCCAGTTCAATGTCTCTACAGGATTTTGTGCCAGAACAATAAAATTATAAGCAACATATAATCTGGTCCATGATCTGCAATTTACCTTCCTAAAATAATCAAGAGCTTCTGCACTAAATTTGCATAGATCAATATTGATTATCCTGTTGACTCACAATAGAAAAGTCAAGATGTAATCCAACATGAGGAGTTTGCCAACAGATCAACACATCAACAAGATAGTTATTATGGTATGAAATAACAAAAAAGCCTCAACAAATAGAAGTACTATTATTGACACAATAAAGGGTGGTGTTGAAGATACACTACTACTCCCACACCCACAACAGTGTTTATCCTTTTGAAGGATGATTGTAGAATGCAGACCAATCTGTATGTATAAAATGAAGTGTTTCAACAACACAACTTAAAGGTATTAAGGTATTTATATCTTAACAATCATAGATTACTAACTTGTTCTTTAAGTGATTTTGTAAGGTATAAGGAGAGAGAAGTAGATAGAGAGAGAGAAAGAGAAGTAGAAAGAGAAAGCGAGTTAGAGAGGGAAGAAAAAGAGAGAGAGAGAGAGTGAGATAGAAGTAGTGAGAGATAGAGGAGTGAGAGAAGTAGAAAGGAAGATAAAGAAGTAGAGAGAGAGAGAAATAAAAAGAGAGAGAGAATGAGAGAGGTAGAGAGAGAGAGAGGGAGAAAAGTTGACAATGTGAGAGAAATGGGGAGTGAGAGAAACAGAGAGAGAGAGACAGGGAGTGAGAGGGAGAGAAGAGAGAGAGTGAGTGGAGTGAGAGAGAAAAATATGAGGGGAAAGAGAAAGAGAGAGAAAGAGAGAGATTGAGAGAGAGAAAAGTAGGAGGGGAGAGAGTTGTGGAGAAAGAGAGAGACACTAGAGAGAGAGAGAGTGAGAGAAAGAGAGAGAGATAGAGTAGAGCCGAAAGAGAAAAGTAAAAAGAGAGGGGAGAGAAAGAGAAAGAATGAGAGAGTAAGAGAGCAAAAAGTAAAAACGGACTGAAAGGGGAGAGAAGGGGAGAGAGACGAGAGAGGGAAAGAGAGTGAGAGGGGAAGAGAGAGAGAGGGAAAAAGAGAGAGAAAGAGAAAGAGTAAAAAGAGGAGAGAAAGAGAAAGAAAGAAAGAAGAGAGAGAAAAAGAGAGAGAGAGAGAGAGAGAAAGTGAGGGAAAATAGAGAGGGGGAGAAAGAGAAGTATAAAAAGAGAGAGAGAGAGTGAAAGAAAGGGAGAGAGAGAAAAAAAGGGAAGAGAGGGGAGAGAAAGAGAGAAGAAAGAGAGAGATTAGAATGTGGAGAGAGAGAGAGAGAGGGAGAGTAAAAAGGAGCGGGAGAGGGAGAGAAGTGGAAAGACAAAGGGAGAGAAAGAGAAAGAGAGAAAGGAAGAGTGAAGTGGAAAAAGAGAGAGAGAGAGTGAGAGAAAGAAGTAAATAGAAAGGGGAAGTCAAGAGAGAGAGAGAGAAGGAGAGAAAGAAAGAGAGAGAGAGAAAGAAAGGAGAGAGGGATTGGTACATGGGGAGGAAAGTGGAGAATGAGAAAGGGAGAAATTAAAAGAGAGAGGGAAGTTGAGACAATGTGAGAGAAAGAGAGAGAGGGAGAAAGAGAAAGAGAAAGATAGAAAGAAGGAGAAGAGGAGAGAAGTAAAATTAGGAGTAGTGAGTGAGAGAGAAAAAATATGAGGGGAAAAGAGAAAGAGAGGGAGAGAGAGAAAAAGTGAGAGGGGGAGGGTGTTGTGGAGAAAGAGAGACGTAGAGAGAGAAAAGTAGAGAAGAGAGGAGAGAGAGTGAGAAAGTGAGAGAGAGAAGTACGGAGAGAAAAATAGAGTAAAAAGAGAGGAGTAGAAAAAGAAAAAGAAGAGAGAGAGAGACAAAAGAGAGAAAAGTAGTGAGGGAGAGAGAGAGAGGGAGAGAGAGAAAAAAAGAGAGAGAGGAAAGGTAGAGAGAGAGAGAAAGACAAGAGGGAGAGAACTAGAGAAGAAAGAGAGAGAGAGAGAGAAGTAAAAAGAGAGAAGAGGGAGAGAAAAGGGAGAGAATGGGAGAAACAAAGGGAGAGGAGTTGAAAGAGAGAGAAAGGAAGAGTGAAGTGGAAAGAGAGAGAGAAGAAAAAGAGAAAGGGGGAAGTCAAGAGAGAGAGAGAGGGAGAGAGAGAAGAAGAAAGAGAAGAAAGAGAGAGAGAGAGAATTATAAAGAGAGAGATTAAAAAAGGGAGGGTAGAGAGAGAAAGAGAATTAGAGAGAATTAGCAGAGAGACAGAAAGAGAGAAGTTGAAAGAGAACAGAAAGAGAAGTAGAGAGAGAATGAGAGTGGGAGAAAGAGAGAGAGAGAGTGAGAGAGAAGAGAAGAAGAAAGAAGAGAGAGAGAGGGAGAGAGAGAGAGAAGGTAGAAAGAGTAAGAGAGAGAAGTAGGGAGAGAGGGAGGAGAGAAAGAGAAAGAGAGTGAGAGAGGGAGTGAGAGGGAGAGAAGCAAAGAATGAATGAGGAGAGAGAGTAAAATATGAGGGGAGAAATTGAGAGAAAAGAGAGTGAGAGAGAGTAGAGGGAGAGAGGTGGAGAGAGAGAGAGAGACGCAGAGAGAGAGGGGAAGGAAGAGAGAGAGAGAGAGAGAAGAGAAAATAGGGAAGAGAGGGAGAGAAAGTGAAAGGGAGAGAGAGAGAGACTGAGAGAGAGAGAGAGAGAGAGCAGAGAGAAGAAAGAGAGAGCAAGAGAGAGAGAGAGTAAAAAGAGAGGGAGTGAGGGAAAGAGAGAGAGAGAGAAGTAAAAAGAGAGAGAAAGAGGTAGAGAGAGAGGACGAGAGGGAGAAACGAGAGAAGAAAGAGAGAGAGAGAGAAGACAAGAGGAGAGAATGAGAGAGAGAAAAGGAGAGAGAACGGGAGACAAAGGGAGAGGAGTTGAAAAAGAGAGAAAGGAAGAGTGAAGTGGAGAGATAGAGAGAAGTAAAAAGAGAAGGGAGATTGAGAGAGAGAAAGAGATAGAGAGAAGAAGTAAAGGAGAGAGAGAATTTGAAAGAGAGAATATAATATGAAGAGATTAAAAAGGGAGGGAAAGAGAGAGAAAAGGAATTAGAGAGAGAGTTAGAGGAGAGAGAAAAGGAGAGAAAGAAGTCGAAAGAGAGAGAAAGAGAGAAGAGAGAGAGATAGAATGAGAGGAGAGAGAGAGAGAGGCAAAGAAAAGTAGAGAAGAGAGAAGTAGAGAGAGAGAGTAAAAAGAGAGAGAGAATGAGAAAGAGGTAGAGAGAGAAGAGAGAGAAGTAGGAGAGAGAAGAGGGAGAGAAAGAGAAAGAGAGAGAGAGGGAGGAGAGGAAGAGAAGTAAAAGAGTGAGTGAGTGAGAGAGAAAATATGAGGGGAGAAAGAGAGAGAGAGAGAGCAGGGAGGGAGAGAGGAGAGAGAGCGATGTAGAGAGAGAGAGGAGAGAGAGAGGTGGAGAGGAGAGAGAGAGTGGAGAGAAAGAGAGAGAGTGAGAGAGAGAAAAAGAGCGGGAGAGAAAGGAGGGAGAGAGAGAGAGAGAGAGTTTGGAGAGGGAGAGAGTGAGAAGTAGAGAGCAAGAGAAAAGTAAAAAGAGAGGGAGGAGAGAAAGGGAGAGAAAGAGGAAGTAAAAAGAGAAAGAAAGAGGTAAGAGAGAGGGGAAGAGAAAGAGACAAGTGAGTGAAGAGAGAGAAGAGAGTGAGAGAGAATGAGAGAGAGAGAAGTGGAGAGAGTAAAGCTAAAAGAGGGAGAAGTAAAAAAAGGAGAAAGAGAGTAAAAGGGAGTATAGAGAGTGTAGAGTGTAGATTGAGAGAGAGAAAGAGATAGAGGGGAGAAGCAAAGGAGAGAGAATTTGAAAGAGAGAAAGAAGATAAAGAGAGATAGAAATGGAGAGAGAGAGAGAGAAAGAGAGAGAAAGAGAAAGCGAGTTAAGGGAAAAAGAAGAAAGAGAGAGAGAGAGAAGTAGCGAGAGATAAAGAGAGGGAGTAGAAAAAAAGAAGTAGAAAGGAAGATAAAGAAGTAGAGAGAGAAAATAAAAAAGTAGAAAGAGAATGAGAGAGTAGAGGAGAGAGAGGGAGAAAAAGTCTGACAATGAGAGAGAAATGGAGGGAGTGAGAGAAAGAGAAAGAGAGAGAGAGAGTGGAGGAGAGAGAGGGGAGAAGTAGAGAAAGAAAATTTGAGGAGAGAGAAAAAGAGAGAAGGATAAAGAGATAAAGAGAGAGAGAGAGTAAAGAGGGAGAGAGTTGTGGAGAGAGAGAGACGAGAGAGAGTGAGAGAGAGAGAGCAAGGAGGGAGAGAGTTATAGAGAGAGAGAAATAGAGAGAAAGAGAGAGAGTGAGAGAGGAGGAAGAGAAAGATGTGGAGGAGAGAGATGTGAGAGAGAGTGAGAGAGGAGAGAGAGAAGTAGAGAGCAAGAGAGAAGAGAAAAGAGAGGGAGAGAAGAGAAAGGAGAGAGAGAGAAGTAAAAAGAGAAAGAAAAAGGGAGAGAGGAAAGTGAAAGAGGCAACGCGAGAAAGAGAGAAAGGTGAGTGAGAGAGAGAGAGTGATAAAGAAGGCACAAAGAGAAAGAGAGAGAAGGGGAGAGAAGTGGAGAGAGAAAGCTAAAAGAGGGAGAAGTAGAAAGGAGAGAGAGAGAGTAGAGGAGACAGAGAGTGTAGAGTGTAGATTGAGAGAGAGAAAGAGACAAAGGGAGAAGTAAAGGAGAGAGCTCTTGAAAGAGGAGAGAAGGAGATAGAGAGAAAAGTGGAGAGAAGAAGTAGAAAGAGAGAAGCTTAAGTTAGAGAGGGAAGAAAGAGAGAGAGAAGAGAAGGAGGAGAGATAGAGAGAGGGAGTGAGAGAGAGAGAAAGGAAGATAAAGAAGTAGAGAGAAAAATAAAAAGAGAAAGAGAGAATGAGAGAGGTAGAGAGAGAGAGAGGGAGAAAAGTTGACAATTAGAGAGAATGGGGAGGAGAGAAAGAGAAAGAGAGAAAAGAGGGAGAGAGGGAGAAAGTAGAGAGGAGGAGTGAGTGAGAAGAAAAATATGAGGGGAAAGTAAAAGAGAGAGAGACAAAGAGAGAGAGAAGAGAGAGAGTAAGAGGGAGAGAGAAGAGAGAGAGACAGTAGGAGAGAGAGTGAGAGGGAAGAGAGAGAGAGAGGAAGAGAAGAGAAAAGTAAAAAGAGAGGGGAGAAAAAGAGAAAGGAGGGGAGAGAAAGAGCAAAGTAAAACGGACAAAGAGAGGAGAGAAAGGGGGAGAGAGACGGAGAGAGAGTGAGAGGGAGAGAGGAGTGTCGAGGGAAAGGGAGAGAGAGAGAGAAAGAGAAGAGCAAAAAGAATGGGAGAAAAAAGAGAGAGAGAGAGAGTAAAAGGAGAAAGAAAGTGGTAGAGAAAAGAGAAGTAGAAAGAGAAAGAGTGAGTGAGAGATAGAGAGAGACCAGAGAGAGAAAAGTTGAAAGAGGGAGAAGTAAAGAGAGAGACAAAGAAAAGGAGTTCGAAGCGAGAGTATAGAGAGGTAGATCGAGACAAAGGAGAGAGGCTGAAAGAGAGAGGAAAGAGATAGGGAGAGAAAGAGAGAAGATTATGAAGAGAAAGAGAAAGAGAGATAAGAGAAAGAGAGACAAAAGAGGGGAGAGAAAGAAAAAGAAATAGAATGAGTGAGAGAAGTAAAATTATAAGTGAAAATAGAGAGAGAAGTATGAGAGAAAGAGAGGGTGAGGGAGAGAAGAGAGAGAGAAGGTAAAGAGGAAAGTAAAAGAAATAGAATAGAGAGAGGTAAATAGGGAAGAGGAGGGAGAGAGAGGAGAAGTAGGAAGTCGAGAGAAAAGCACGAGAGAGAGATGGGAGCAAAGAGATAAGTAGAGAGGTGAGTGAGATAGAAAAAGAGAGAGAGAGAGAGACAATAAGAGAGAAAGAGAAGGAATGAGAGAGAGGGAGAGAGGAGAGAGAGGAAAAAGAGAGAGCAAAGAGAAGGAGAGAGAGAAAGAGACGTGAGAGGGAGAGGGAGAGAGAGAAAGATAGAGAGAGAAGTGGCAGGGAAGAGAGGGAGAGAAAGAGAAAGAGAG
>JAMYWD010001630.1:0-54175 GCA_028583415.1 Protea cynaroides
GAAGAGAGAGAGAGAGAGAGAGAGAGAAGTAAGGAGAGAGAATGAATGAGAGAGGGAAGTGGAGAGAAGGTGGGAAAGAAGTAGAGAGAGAAAGAGAGAGAGAGGGAGAAAGAGAGAGAAGTAGAAGAAGAGAGAGAGAGAGAAAAAGAGGGGTAGAAAGAAAGGAAGGGGAGGGGTAAAAAGAGAGAGAGGGAGAAAGAGAGAGAGAGAGAGAGAGAGAGAGAGAGAGAGAGAGAAAGAGAGATAAGTAGGAAGAGAAATAGAAAGAGAGAGAGAGAGAAAAAGTAGGTGAGGAGTTGTAAGAAAGAAAGAGAGAGAGAGAGAGAGAGAGAGAGAAAGAGGAAAAAGTAGAAAAGAGGGAAAGAAAGAGAGAGAGGGTAGGAAGAGAGAGAGATGGAGAAGTAAAATGGGAGAGAAGTAGAGAGAGAGAAAGAGATTAGAAGGGAGAGAGACTGAGAGAGAAAAAGAGAGAGAGGGATAAGTAGAGAAAGAGAAGTAGAAAGAGGGAGAGAAAGGGAGAGGGGAGAAGTTTTGAGGGTGAGAAGAAAAAGAAAGGTAGACAAGAAGAAGAAGAAAGAAGGTGATGTGAAAGAGAGAGTGAGATGTAGGGAGAGAGAGAGGGACATGAGAAGTAGAATGAAGAGAGAGAGAGAGAAGTAGAGGGAGGAGAAGAAAGAGAGATGAGGAGAGATAAGTGAGAGAGAGAAAGGGAAAGAGAGACAGGGAAGTTGGGTGATAAGGAAGGGAGAGAGAGAGGGAGATATATAAAGAGAGAGAAGTAGAGAGATGTAGAGAGAGAAAGAGAGAAAGAAAGGGAAAGAGAGACAAGAGAGATAGAGAGATAGAGAAAGAGGGAGAGACGGAGAGAGAGAAGTTGATAGAGAAAGAAAGAGAGGGAAGTAGGAAGAGAAATAGAGAGAGAGAGAGAGAGAGAAAAAGGGAGGGAAGTAGGAAAAGAAATAGAGAGAGAGAGAGAGAGAAAGTGAGTGAGGAGTTGCAAGAAAGAGAGTGAAAGAGAGAGAGAGAGAGGAAGAGAAAGAGGGAAAAGTAAAAAGAGAGAGATGGAGAAGTAAAACGAGTGAGAAGTAGAGAGAGGGAGAAACGAGATTAGAAAGAGAGAGAGACCAAGAGAGAATGAGAGAGAGAGAGGGAAAAGTAGAGAAAGAGAAGTAGAGAGAGGGAGAGAAAGAGAGAGAGAGAGAGAGGGAGAAGTTGTGAGGGTGAGAAGAAGAAAAAGGCAGAGAGAAGAAAAGAAAGAAGGTGATGTAGAAAGAGAGAAAGGGAAAGAGAGACAAGGGAAGTTGGGTCAGAAGGGAGGGAGGGAGAGAGAGAGAGATATAGAGAGAGAGAAGTTGAGAGACGCAGAGAGAAAGAGAAGTAGAAAGGGAAAGAGAGTCAAAATAAACAGGGAAAGAGAGAGATAAGTTGATAGAGAAAGAAAGAGAAAGAGAGAAGTAGAAAAGTGGGAGAGAGAGAGAGACAGAGTAAATGAGAAAGAGAGAGAGGGAAGTAGAGAGATAGAGAGAGAAGAGAGAGAGAGAAGTAAAAAGAGGGACAGAAGTGGAAAGAGAGAAGATTGTAAAAGAGAGAGAAAGGGTGAGTGTGTGTGTGAGAGAGACAGAGAAGTAGAAAGATAAGAGATAGCGAGAGAGAGAGAGATAGAGAAGTAGAAAGATAGAAGAGAGAGAGATAGAAGGAGAGAGAGAGAGAAGTGGGGAGAGAGAGAGAGAGGGAGAAAGGTGAGAGTAAAAAAAGAAGAGTGAGAGAGAGAGAGGTGAGAGTAAAAAAAGAGAGAGAGAGGGAGAGAAGTAAAAATAGTGAAAGTAAGAAGGAGAAAGAGAGAAAGAGAGAGAGAGAGAGAGAAGAGAGAGAGAGAGAGGGAGAAAGTAGGAGAGAGAGTTAGAAGAAGAGAGAGAGGGGAGAGAGTGAGAGAGAAGAAAGGGAGAGAGAGAAAGAGAGAGTAGAAAGAGAGGGAGAGATAGGGAGAGAAGTAAAGAGAGAGCGAAAAAATGAAGGAGAAGGGAGAGAGAGCGAAAAGTAGAGAGGTTGAGAGAGCAAAGAAGAATGAGAGAAATAGATGGGAGAGAGAGAGAGAAAGAGAGAGAGAGAAGCGGAAAGAGAGAGAGAGAGAAAGAAAGAGAGAAAAGTAGAAAGAAAGAGAGAAGTGGAGAGAGAGAGAAAGAGAGTGAGAGTTGAAAGAAAGAGAGAAAAAGAGAGAGAAAGAGGCAGAGAGAGAAAAGTAGAAAGTGAGAAAGAAAGTGACAGAGAGAGAGAAGCAGAATAAGAGAGATAGAGAAAGAGAAGTGAAAGAGAGAGAGAGAGAAATAGCAAGAAAGAGAGAGTGAGCGAGAGAGAGAAGTAGAAAGAAAGAGAGAACAAGGGAGAGAGAGAAAGTGAGTAGAAAGGGAGAGAGAGAGAGAGAGAGAGAGAGAGAGAGAGAGAGAAATGAAAGAGATAGAGAAGTGGAGAGAAAGAGAGATAATAGTTGAAAAGAGAAAGAGTGTGTGAATTAGAAAGAGAAAGAGAGGGAGAGAGAAGTAGAGGGAGTGAAGTGGAGAGAGGGAGAGATAGGAGATAGAGAGAGAGGGAGAGAGAAAGAAGTAGTTAGAGAGAGAGAGAAGAAGGCGAAAGGGAGAAAGAAGAAGAAGAAAGAGGGAGATGTAGAAAGAGAGAGTGAGAAGTAGAGAGACAGAGAAAGACAGAGAAGTATAAAGAGAGAGAAGTAGAGGGAGAGAGAAAAGAGAGAGAGAGAGACAAAGGGAGAGATACAGAGAGAGAGAGGGGTAGAAAGAGAGAGAGAGAGAAGTGGAAAGAGAGAGAAAGAGAGAAAGAAAGAGAGAGAAGTAGAAAGAGAGATAGAAAAAGAGAGAAGTGGAGAGAGAGAGAGAGAAAGAGAGTGAGAGTTGTAAGAAAGAGAGAGAAAGAGAGAGAGAGGCAGAGAGAGAAAAAAGTAGAAAGTGAGAAAGAAAGAGACAAAGAGAGAGAGAAGCAGAAAAAGAGACAGAGAAAGAGTAGTAAAAGAGAGGGAGAAGTAGCAAGAAAGAGAGAGTGAGAGAGAGAGAAGTAGAAAGAAAGAGAGTGGTGGACTTAAAACGAGAGAGAACTAGGGAGAGATAGAAAGCGAGTAGAAAGGGAGAGAGAGAGAGAGAGAGAGAGAGAGAGAGAGAGAGAGAAATGAAAGAGACAGAGAAGTGGAGAGAAAGAGAGATACAAGTTGAAAAGAGAGAGAGAGTGTGAATTAGAAAGAGAAAGAGAGAGACAGAGAAGTAGAGAAAGAGAAATGGAGAGAGGGAGAGATAGGAGAGATAGAGAGAGAAAAAGTAGTGAGAGAGAGAGATAAGAAGAAAGGCAGAGAGAAGAAGAAGAAAGAGGGAGATGTAGAAAGAGGGAGTGAGAAGTAGGGAGAGAGAGAAAGACAGAGAAGTATAATGAGAGAGAGAAGTAGAGGGAGAGAGAAAAGAGATTGAGAGAGAGAGAGAGAGAGAGAAAGATATAGGGAAGTTGAGAAAGAGAGAGAGAGAGAGAGAAGTGAGAGATAGAGAGGGAAGTAAAGAGAGAAGAGACAGAAGTAGAAAGAGAGAAGATAAAGGGAGAAAGAGAGAGAGAGAGAGAGAGAGAGAGAGAGAGAAAGTGAGTATGAGAGGGAGTGAGAGAATTAGAAAGATAAGAGAGGGAAACAGAGAAAGAGAGAGTGAGTATGAGGGAGAGTGAATTTAAAAGAATAGAGAGAGAAAGAGAGAGAGAGAGAGAGAGAGAAAAAGGTAGGGAGGGAAATGTAGAAAGAGAGAAGAGTGAGAGAGAGAGAGAGAGTGTGTGTGAGTGATAGAGAGAGTGTGTGAAAGAAAGCAGGAGAGAGTGAGAAGTTGAAAGAGAGGGGGAGAAAGAGAGAAAAGAAAGAGAGAGAGAGAAAGAGAGAGAAGAAGAAAGAGAATAGAGAGAGAGTGAAGTTGAGAGAGGTTGAGAGAGAGAAGTAGACAGGGCAGACAGATAGAGAAAGAGAAAGAGAGAGAGAGGGAGAAGTAGAGAGAGAGAAATGTAGAGGGAGAAAGAACAGAAAAGTATAGATAGAAAAGTAGAGAGAAAGAGAGCGATAGATAGAGGAAGAGAGAGAGAAAAGTAGAAAGAGAGAGAGAGAGAAGTAGGAAGAGAGAGAGATGGAGAAGTAAAATGAGAGAGAATTAGAGAGAGAAAAAGAGATTAAAAGAGAGACAGAGAGAGAAAGAGAGGGAAAAAGGGAGAGGGAGAGCGGGAGAGATAGAGAGGGAGCGAGAGAGAGAGAGTAATGAAAGAGAGAGAGAGAGAAAGAGAGAGAGAGAGAGAGAAGTAGAAAGAGAGACAGAGAAAGAGAGAAAGAGAGAAAGAGAGAGAGAGAGAGAGAAAGGGGGGAGGGGAGGGAGAGAGAGAAAGCAGGAGAGAAGTAGATGGAAAGAAAGAGAGACAGGGAGAGAGAGGGGTAGAAAGAGAAAGGGAGAAAGAGAGAGAGTGAGAGAGAGAGAGAGGGAGAGAAGTAGAAAGAGAGAGAGAATGAATGAGAGAAAGAGAAGTAGAGAGAAGGTGGGAGAGAAGTAGAGAGAGAAAGAGAGAACGGGAGAAAGGGAGAGAAGTAAGAAGAGAGAGAGAGAGAAAGAGGGGCAGAAAGAGAAGAAGGTGGAGGGGTAAAAAGAGGGAGAAAGAATGAGAGAGAGATAGAGAGGGAGAGAGAGAGAAAGAGAAAGAAAGAGAGAGAAAGAGAGATAAGTAGGAAGAAAAGTAGAAAGAGAGAGAGAAAAAGTGAGTGAGGACGCTAAGAAAGAAGAAAGAGAGAGAAAGAGAGAGAGAGAGAGGAAGAGAATGAGGGAAAAGTAGGAAGAGAGAGAGATGGGGAAGTAAAATGAGAGAGAAGTAGAGAAAGAGAGAAAGAGATTAGAAAGAGAGAGAGACTGAGAGAGGAAAAGAGAGAGAGAGGGAAAAGTAGTGAAAGAGAAGTAGAGAGAGGGAGTGAAAAAGATAGAATGAGAGAGACAGAGAAGCAGAGGGACAGAGAAGAAAGAGAGATAGGGAGAGAGATAAGTGGAGAGAGAGAAAGGGAAAGAGAGACAGGAAGTAGGGTGAGAAGGAAGGGAGAGATAGAGATATAAATAGAGAGAAGTAGAGAGATGCAGAGTGAAAGAGAAGTAAACAGGGGAAAGAGAGACAGAGAGATACAAAGAAAGAGGGAGAGATAGAGAGATAGAAAAAGAGGGAGAGACAGAGAGAGAGAAGTTGACAGAGAAAGAAAGAGAGGGAAGTAGGAAGAGAAATAGAGAGAGAGAGAGAAAGAGAGGGAAGTTGGAAGAGAAATTGAGAGAGAGAGAGAGAGAAAGAGAGTGAGAGTTGTAAGAAAGAGAGAGAAAGAGAAAGAGGCAGAGAGAGAGAAAAGTAGAAGTGAGAAAGAAAGAGACAGAGAGAGAGAAGCAGAAAAAGAGAGACAGAGCAAGAGAAGTAAAAGAGAGGGAGAAGTAGCAAGAAAGAGAGAGTGAGAGAGAGAGTAGTAGAAAGATAAATAGTGGGAGACGTAAACGAGAGAGAGAACTAGGGAGAGAGAGAAAGTGAGTAGAAAGGGATGGAGGGAGAGAGAGAGAAATAAAAGAGATAGAGAAGTGGGGAGAAAGAGAGATAATAGTTGAAAAGAGAAGGAGAGAGTGTGAATTTGAAAGAGAAAGAGAGAGAGAGAAGTGAGAGGGAGAGATAGGAGAGATGGAGAGAGAGAGAAAGAAGTAGTGAGAGAGAGAAGAAGAAGAAAGAGGGAGATGTAGAAAAAGAGTGAGAAGTAGGGGGAGAGAGAGAAGTAGGGAGAGAGAAAGACAGAGAAGTATAAAGAGAGAGAGAAGTAGAGGGAGAGAGAAAAAAGAGAGAGAGAGAGAAAAGAGAGAGAGAGAGAGAGACGGGTAGAAAGAGAGAGAGAGAGAAAGAAAGAGAGAGAAGTAGAAAGAGAGAGAGAGAAAGAGAGAGAAGTGGAGAGAGAGAGAGAAAGAGAGTGAGAGTTGTATGAAAGAGAGAAAGGGAGAGGGAGAGGTAGAGAGAGAGAAAAGTGGAAAGTGAGAAAGAAAGAGACAGAGAGAGAGAGAAGCAGAAAAAGAGAGACAGAGAAGGAGAAGTAAAAGAGGGGAAAAAGTAGCAAGAAAGAGAGAGTGAGAGAGAGAGAAGTAGAAAGAAAGACAGTGGGGGACATAAAACGAGAGAGAACGAGGGAGAGAGAGAGCTCAGTAGAAAGAGAGAGAGAGAGAGAGAAAGGGAGAGAGACAGAGAGAGAGAAATGAAAGAGATAGAGAAGTGGAGAGAAAGAGAGATAAAAGTTGAAAAGAGAGAGGGAGTGTGAATTAGAAAGAGAATGAGAGAGAGAGAGAGAAGTAGAGAGAGAGAAATGGAGAGAGGGAGAGATAGGAGAGATAGAGAGAGAAAGAAGTAGTGAGAGAGAGAGAAGAAGAAAGGCAGAGAGAAGAAAGAGGGAGATGTAGAAAGAGAGAGTGAAAAGTAGGGAGAGAGAGAAAGACAGAGAAGTATAAAGAAAGAGAGAAGTGCAGGGAGAGAGAAAAGAGAGAGAGAGAGAGAGATAAAGGGAGAGAGAGAGAGAAAGAGACAGGGATGTTGAGAAAGAGAGAGAGAGAAGTAGAGAGATAGAGAAGGATGTAGAGAGAGAAGAGACAGAGAGAGACGGAAGTAAAATGAGAGAGAGAAGTAGAAAGAGAGAAGATAAAGAGAAAAGAGAGAAAGAGAAAAGGAAAAAGAGAGAGAGAGAGAAAGAGAGAGAGAGAGAGTGAGTATGAGAGAGCCCCGTGAGAATTAGAAAGATTAGAGAGGGGAGTGAGAAAGAGAGAGTGAGTATGAGGGAGAGAGAGTTTGAAATAGGAGAGAGAGAGAGAGAGAGAAAGGTAGGGAGGGAAAAAGAAAGAGAGATGTGTGAGAGAGAGAGAGTGAGTGGAGTGAGAGAGAGAGAGAGAGTGAGAAAGAAAGGAGAGAGTGAGAAGTTGAAAGAGAGGGAGAAGGAAAGAGAGAGAAAAGAAATAGAGAGAGAGAAAAAGAGAGAGAAGAAGAAAGAGAATGATAGAGAGGAGTGAAGTAGCGAGAGGTTGAGAGAGAGAAGTAGACAGAGAGAAAGAGCACGAAGAGATAGATAGAGAAAGAGAAAGAAGAGAGAGAGACAGGGAGCAAGAGAGAGAGAAAAGATAGAGGGGGGGGAGAGAATAGAAAAGTATAGATAGAGAAGTAGAGAGAAAGATAGTGAGAAATAGAGGAAGAGAGAGAGAAAAGTAAAAGGAGAGGGAGAGAGAGAGTAGGAAGAGAGAGATGGAGAAGTAAAAACGAGAGACAATTAGAGAGAGAAAAAGAGATTAAAAAGAGAGACAGAGAGACAGATAAGGAAAAAGGGAGAGAGAGAGAGAGAGGAGAGAGAGAGAGAGAGAGTAATGAGAGAGAGAGAGAGAGAGAGAAAGAAAGAGAGAGAGAGAGAAGTAGAAAGAGAGAAAGAGAAAGAGAGAAAGAGAGAGAGAGAGAGAGAGAGAGAGAGAGAGAGAGTTGAAGGAGAGGGGGAGGGGAGAGAGAGAGGAGAGAAGTAGATGGAGAGAAAGAGAGAGAGGGAGAGAGAGAGGGTAGAAAGAGAGAAAGGAGAAAGAGAGAGAGAGAGACAAAGAGAGAAGTAAAAAAGAGAAAGAGAATGAGAGAGAGAGGGAGAAAGGAGAGAAGTAGAGAGGGAAAGAGAGAGAAGTAAGAAAAGAGAGAGAGAGAGAGAGAGAGAGAGAGAGAGAGAGAAAGAAAGAGAGGGGAGGGGTAAAAGAGAGAGAAGGGAGATGGAGAGAGAAGTTGAGAGAGAGAGAGAGAGAGAAAGAGAGAGTAAAGAGAGAGAAAAGAGAGAGAGAGAAGAGAAGAGAGAGAAAGAGAGAAAAAGTGAGTGAGGAGTTATAAGAAAGAGAGAGAGAGAGAGAGGAAGAGAGTGGGAAATGTAGAAAGAGGGAAAGAAAGAGAGAGAGAGAGAAAGGGAAGAGAGAGAGATGGAGAAGTAAAAAGAGAGAGAGAAGTAGAGAGAGAAAAAGAGAGAAGAGAAAGAGAGAGAGAGAGAGAGAAAAGAGAGAGAGAGAGGAGAGAAGTAGAGAAAGAGAAGAAGAGAGAGAGATAGAAAGAGAGAGAGGGAGAAGTTGTGAGGGGAGAAGAAGGAGAAAGGTGAGAGTAAGAAGAAGAGTAGAAAGAGAGGTGAGATTAAAAAAGAGAGAGAGAGGGGGAGAGAAGTAAAAGAGAGAGAAAGTAAGAAGGAGGAAAGAATAAAGAGAGATAGGAGAGAGAGAGAAATAGAGAGAGAGAGAGGGAGGAAAGTAGGGAGAGAGTTAGAAGAAGAGAGAGAGAGGAAGGGAGTGAGAGAGAAGAAAGAAGAGAGAGAAGAGAGAGAGTAGAAGAGAGAGGGAGAGATAGGGAGAAAAAGGGGAAAGAGAAAAAGAGAAGAAGGAGAAAGGGAGGAGAGACAAAAGTAGAGAGGTTGAGAGAGCAAAAAGAAGAGAGAGGAAATAGAGGAAGGGAGAGAGAGAGAGAGAAAGAGAGGGAAGTAGGAAGAGAAAGAGAGAGAGAGAGAGAGAGAGTAGAAAGAAATGAGAGGAGTGGAGAGAAAGAGAGAGAAAGAGAGTAGAAAGAAAGAGAGAAAAGAGAGAGAAAGAGGGAAGAGAGAGAGAAAGAGAGAAAGAAAGAAAGAGAGATGGAGAAGCAAAAAAGAGAGATAGAGAAAGAGAGAGAGAGAGAAAGAGAGAGAGAAATAGCAAGAGAGTGTGAGAGAGAGAAGAGAGAAAGAAAGAGAGAGAAGAGAGAGAGAGAGAAAGAAAGGAAAGAGAGAGAGAGAGAGAGAAATGAAAGGAGAGAAGTGGAGAGAAAGAGAGATATTAGTTGAAAAAGAAGAAAGTGTGAATAGAATTAGAAAGAAGGTGGAGAAAGAGAGAGAGAAGTAGAGGGAGAGAGAGATAGTGGAGAGAAGTGAGAGAGAGAGAGAGAGAAAGAGTAGAGGGAGAGAAGAAAGAGTAGTTAAGAGAGAGAGAAAGGGAGAGAGAAAGAAAGAAAGAAGAGAAGAAAGGGAAGTTGAGTGAGAAAGGAGGGAGAAGAGAGACAAAGAGAGAGAGAGAGAAGTTTAAAGAGAGAGAAGAGAAAGAGAGAGAAAAAGGAAAGAGAGAGAAAAAGAGAGAGAGAAAGAGAGAGAGACAGAGAGAGAGAGAACAGAGAGAGAGAAAAAAAAAGAGAAAGAGAGAAGTAGAAGAGAGAGAGAGAGAGAGAGAAAGAGAGAGAGAGAGAGAGAGAAAGAGAGAGAGAGAGAGAAGAGAGAGAGAGAGAGAGAGAGAGAGAGAGAGAGAGAGAGAGAGAAAAAGTAAAAAGAGAGAGAAAAAGAGACAAAGAGAGAGAGAGAAAAGAGAAAAAAGAGGGAGAAAGAGTAGTAAGAGAGAGAGGAGAAGTAGCAAGAAAAGAGAGAGAGAGAGAGAGAGAGAGTAGAAAGAAAGAGAGTAGTGGACTTAAAATGAGAGAGAACTAGGGAGAGAGAGAGGAGAAGTGGAGAGAGAGAGAGAGAGAGAGAGGGAGAAAGGCGAGAGTAAAAAGAAGAGAGAAAGAGAAAGAGACAAAGAAGTGAGAGAAAGAGAGATACAAGTTGAAAATAGAGAGTAGGAGAATTAGAAGAGAGAAAGAGAGAGAGAGAAGTAGAGGAAGAGAAATGGAGAGAGGAGGAGATAGGAGAGATAGAGAGAAAAAAGTAGTGAGAGAGAGAGAGAGACAAGAAGAAAGGCAGAGAAAGAAGAAGAAGAAAGAGGGAGATGTAGAAAGAGGGAGTGAGAAGTAGGGAGAGAGAGAAAGACAGAGAAGTATAATGAGAGAGAGAAGTAGAGGGACAAAGAAAGATATAGGGAAGTTGAGAAAGAGAGAGAGAGAGAGAGAGAGAGAGAGAGAGAGAGAGAGAAGAGACAGAAGTAGAAAGAGAGAAGATAAAGGGAGAAAGAGAGAGAGAGAGAGAGAGAGAGAGAGAGAGAGAGAGAGAGTGTGTATGAGAGAGAGAGAGAAGAGAGAGAAAGAGAAAGAGAAGGAAACAGAGAAAGAGAGAGAGAGTATGAGGGAGAGTGAATTTTAAAGAATAGAGAGAGAAAGAGAGAGAGAGAAAAAAAAAATGTAGGCAGGGAAATGTAGAAATCGAGAAGAGTGAGAGAGAGAGAGAGTATGTGAGTGATAGAGAGAGTGTGAAAGAAAGCAGGAGAGAGTGAGAAGTTGAAAGAGAGGGGGAGAAAGAGAGAAAAGAAAGAGAGAGAGAGAAAGAGAGAGAAGAACGAGAGAGAGAAGTAGAGATAGGGAAGTGGATGAAAAGAGAGACAAAAATCGAAAAGAGAGAGAGTGTGTGAATTAGAAAGAGAAAGAGAGAGGGAGAGAAGTAGAGAGAGAGAAGTGGAGAAGATAGGAGAGATTGAGAGAGAGAGAGAAAGAATTAGTGAGAGAGAGAAGAAGAAGAAAGGGGGAGAGAAGAAGAAGAAAGTGGGAGATGTAGAAAGAGAGAGTGAGAAGTAGGGAGAGAGAGAAAGACAGAGAAGTATAAAAAGAGAGAAGTAAAGGGAGAGAGAAAAGAGAGAGAGAGAGAGAGAGAGAGAGAGAAAGAGAGAGAGAAAGGGAGAGGTAGAAGAGAGAGAGAGAGAGGGAAAAGTGAGAAAGATAGAGTGAAAGAAAGAGAGTGAAGTAGAAAGAGCAAGAGAAAGAGAGAAAGAGAGAGAGAGAAAGAGAGAGAGAAAGAGTGAGAAGTGGAGAGAGAGAGAGAGAAAGAGAGTGAGAGTTGTAAGAAAGAGAGAGAAAGGGAGAGAGAGGAGAGAGAGAGAGAGAGAGAGAGAAAAGTAGAAAGTGAGAAAGAAAGAGACAGAGAGAAGCAGAAAAAGAGAGACAGAGAAAGAAAAGTGAAAAAGATGGGGAAATAGCAAGAAAGAGAGTGAGCGAGAGAGAGAAGAAAGAAAGAGAGTGGTAGCCGTAAAACGAGAGAGCACTAGGGAGAGAGAGAAAGCGACTAGAAAGGGAGAGAGAGAATGTCACACCCCAATTCTGTACTTTTCAGAATGGTGTGATGAACCGCTAGCAAACCAACGGTTTAACCAGGATCTCGAGTAGGCTATTTCCGTGTTATCTAAACTCCCATACATCCATAATCATAATCAGAGTAAATACACAATAGCGGAAGTCTTATAATAAAATGAACTGAGAATCTACTGTGATATTAATATTTAAATAACAATTATTCTCTATCAACTGAGACATAAATAATTATCAAATACATGTCTTTATTAAATCCAAATAAAGAAAATCTAGAAAATATCTAATCAAATACACATGAGTTGAACTCGCATGAGGAGTCATGTGTATCTACTTCAGCTTCAGCTTCCATCGCCGCTACGTTCCCATATGCTGGAGCATTCATATAATCTCAACGGTATAACCTGCATCATCAACTAAAAATATTCGACGTCGAGGGGGTGAGCACACATCATGGCTCAGTGAGTAGACAAAATAATGCAACAGTACATATGCATGCAATCAATTCATATCTTTGGTTTGGTTTATAGTTTGCAATGTGCAATAGAAAGGTTGGGTGGTCAAAGGTTAACGTTTATTGACCCCGCCTCTATACAAAGGGTGTGGAAGTCCGCCCGAAGGTTAACGTTTATCGTCGTCCCCATCCACCCTAATCATGAACATTATATAACAAAGGTTAACGTTTATTGCTATATAGTGCCATACCAATACGTAAGCCCCTGTTAGCGAGGGCTTGTAAACTGGGCTCGCAACTAACCAATCCTAATGCCAAATAGTGTGTATCCAAGGCCTCACCCCAGCATCCCTCAGAATATCCATAGAGATCACCTCCCCTGATGCTCTACGACATAATAGTTCTGCTAAAGTAATGGCGATACAACGATGCTAATGCACAAGACTTGAGTTAGAGATAGAGCTAAAGTGCTGAGACCCGCCAAAGGTTAACGTTTATTGATGTTCTCATCACACCTCCCCTGATAGTCGCTCGCATCAAGTACACCAACCATACACATACAATCACATGCCTATTCCTATCATCATCATCATCATGTTATAACAATAAAGTAAATATGCATGAACAAATAATAGAAATACTGGATGGCATGTTGTATGCACATTACAAATATATTCGCATAGAATCAAACATGGCATTGGACTCAAGAAAATAGAAAACAGTTTGTTATTAATCAATTAGTTTAGAGAGAGGTTTCCTCACCTTATCTTGCTAATAGATACTTTTCCAAGCTTTAGAATCACCTTTATAATTTTATTATATTGCTAGAAGACCTAACAAAGTCGATAAAATTTAATTAGAATTAATTCTGAATTTAAAAACCATTCTGTTAACTGAGGGTCGGAGGTAGGGTCGGAGTCATGATCGACCCCGGGTGCGACCCTCCCCAAACTCTGAACTTCCCGAACACTGAGGGTCGATAGTTAGGATCACCTAGGGTCGGATGGTCATCGACCCTCGGTGCGACCCTCGGTCAATTTCCCTCTTTTAGTCCATTCATCTTGCTTGGGATCCTATGGTTTGCTCCTACATTCCATTCACCATTCATTCCATGGTCTGAAACCATGAATCATCCACCTAAATAGCTTTCATGCATTCTCCTATGGTTTCCCATGAAAACTAACCATGGGTTGATGGTTTGGGTTTCTCCGAGATCACACTCTCATCAATATCTAACCTAAGGTCTGTAGAAACTCATGGAATTAGTATCCATACCTGAGAAGAATACTCCTTCTCTACAACTCTTCTCTTTTGGCTAAATTATCTTCCTTGCTTCTCTTCTTCTTCTTTTCCTTCTCTTCTCTTTCTCCCAATTCAATTAGGGTTGTGAAAGGAGTGAAAGAGGCTTAGGGACGTCCTTTAAATAGAGTAGCAACATCCTAAAATAAGTCCCTTTGAGATTAGGAAAGAATCCAAATCGAAAATTATAAAATTTCCTAATTTCAATTTCGGAGGAAACTGAGGGTCGATGGGAGGGTCGATGATCCCGTCGACCCTAGGTTCTCTAAGTTGTCCGACCCTCCCTTCAAAACTGAGGGTCTGACTTTCTGTTTTGGGGGGTCTGACCCTCCTTGGCTGGGTATGCGACCCTCCCCTTAAATTAAGTGTTTTTGGGTCGATTTGATACCTGGGATCTCGATAACCTTCACGCCCTTGGTCCATTTGACTCGACCATGATGGGTAAACCTGGTTTAAGGTGGTAAGACCGGGTTAGATTGACACAGGTCTTACAGAGAAAGCGAGTAGAAAGGGAGAGAGAGAGAGGGGGAGAGAGAGAAAGAGAGAAATGAAAGAGATAGAGAAGTGGATAGAAAGAGAGATAAAAGTTGAAAAGGGAGAGAGAGTGTGAATTAGAAAGAGAAAGAGAATGGGAGAGAAGTAGAGAGAGAGAAGTGGAGAGAGGGAGAGATAGGAGAGATAGAGAGAGAGAGGGAGAATGAAGTAGTGAGAGAGAGAAGAAGAAGAAAGGGAGAGAGAAGAAGAAGAAAGGGAGAGAGAAGAAGAAGAAAGTGGGAGATGTAGAAAGAGAGAGGGAGAAGTAGGGAGAGAGAGAAAGACAGAGAAGTATAAAGAGAGAGAAGTAGAGGGAGAGAGAAAAGAGAAAGAGAGGGAGAGAGAGAGAGAGAAAGAGAAAGAAAGAGAGAGAGAGGTTGAAAGAGAGAAAGAGAAAAGTAAGAGAGAGAGAGAGAGAGAGAAAGAAAGAGAGAGAAGTAGAAAGAGAGAGAGAAAGAGAGAGAAGTGGAGAGAGAGAGAAAGAGAGTGAGAGTTGTAAGAAAGAGAGAGAAGGTAGGGAGAGGAATGTAGAAAGTGAGAAAGAAAGAGACAGAGAGAGAAGCAGAAAAAGAGAGACAGAGCAAGAGAAGTAAAAGAGAGGGAGAAGTAGCAAGAAAGAGAGAGTGAGAGAGAGAGAAGTAGAAAGAAAGAGAGTGGGAGACGTAAACGAGAGAGAACTAGGGAGAGAGAGAAAGTGAGTGGAAAGGGAGAGAGAGAGAGAGAGAGAGAGAGAGAGAGAAATGAAAGAGATAGAGTAGTGGGGAGAAAGAGAGATAATAGTTGAAAAGAGAGAGAGAGTGTGTTAATTTGAAAGAGAAAGAGAGAGAGAAGTAGAGAGAGAGAGAGAAGTGGAGAGAGGGAGAGATAGGAGAGAGAGAGAGAGAGAATAAGAAGAGAGAGAGAGAAGAAGAAGAAGGGAGAGAAAAGAAGAAAGAGGGAGATGTAGAAAGGGAGAGTGAGAAGTAGGGGAGAGAGAGAAAGACAAAGAAGTATAAAGAGAGAGAGAAAAAGAGAGAGAGAGAGAGAAAGAGAGGGAAAGAGAGAGAAAGTGTAGAGAGAGAGAGAGAAAAAAAAGAGAGAGAGAAAGACGGGTAAAAAAGATAGAGAGAGTGGTGGAAAGAGAGAAAGAGGGAAAGAAAGAGAGAGAAGTAAAAAGAGAGAGAGAGAAAGAGAGAGAAGAGAGAGAGAGAGAGAGAGAGAGAAAGAGAGTGAGAGTTGTAAGAAAGAGAGATAGAGGCAGAGAGAGAAAAGTAAAAAGTGAGAAAGAAAGAGACAGAGAGAGAGAGAGAAGCAGAAAATGAGAGACTGAGAAGAAGAAGTAAAGAGAGGGAGAAGTAGCAAGAAAGAGATAGTGAGAGAGAGAGAGAGAAGTAGAAAGAAAGAGAGTGGGGGACGTAAAATGAGAGAGAATGAGGGAGAGAGAGAAAGCGAGTAGAAAGGGAGAGAGAGAGAGGGAGAGAGAGAGACAGGGAAATGAAAGAGATAGAGAAGTGGAGAAAAAGAGAGATAAAAGTTGAAAAGAGAGAGAGTGTGAATTAGAAAGAGAAAGAGAAAGAGAGAGCAGTAAAGGGAGAGAGAGAAATGGAGAGAGGGAGAGATAGGAGAGATAGAGAGAGAGAAAGTAGTGAAAGAGAGATGAAGAAGAAAGGCAGAGAGAAGAAGAAGAAAGAGGGAGATGTAGAAAGAGAGAGTTAGAATAGGGAAGGAGAGGGGAGCTCCGCCAGTGACAAAGGGGATTTCCCTCGGTGACACCTAGAATCTCCCCCCTGGCTGTTTCTCCCTTTCCTTGAGTTCTCCTTCCTCCCCTAAGTATGTTGTCCCCCTTGCTGTCCCCCTCTAGTCCTTTGCCTTTAAATCTGAGCTCTTCCCTCCCCATTCCTCCATTGCCTCCCTCCATCCAACAAGTCCTGAACCCTCCATTGCAAGACCTTGAATATCCAAGCCATGATTTCCCTTGCCTTCCTTCGAATCCAAACCCGAATCCGGTTCCTCCTCTCCCAAACCTGAAAAACC
This sequence comes from Protea cynaroides, assembly GCA_028583415.1. Classification (NCBI taxonomy): domain Eukaryota; kingdom Viridiplantae; phylum Streptophyta; class Magnoliopsida; order Proteales; family Proteaceae; genus Protea; species Protea cynaroides. The sequence continues at coordinate 15,341 of JAMYWD010001630.1, forward strand.
CATTTGTGGAACCCCATTCGATAACCCTTGAACTGAATCCATGGAAGAATCCTTCTAACCATGGACTGCCAAAACCCAAAAAGTTTTTTCTAAGATTTATTCCTCCTACTCCTCGGGGATCTAACCTAGTTGGTATCTGCCCTACGGAGGCAGTTGCAGGCGAGCTCCAAATCCTAGATTACACCTTGGTGGGATTTTTTCAGGGTAGAAAATCGGGATTCTCATTTGTGAGATCCAATCTTCTCAAGCACTGGAAACTTCGAGGATCTGTTCAGGTGCTTCAACTAATCCAAGGTGCTTTAGCTTTTAGATTTTCTGAGTTAGAGGACTGGGACCAGATCTTGGAGGCTGGAGTTTTTTTATGTAGGGGGTCACCCTATATTTTTTAGGAGCTAGGAACGCAACATCCATACTGGAGGAATACTAGGGCTGAAACAGATCCATCTTTGGGTTTCTCTGCCTGGTCTCCCTCTCCATCTATGGGGAGAAGATTCTTTAAGTGTTGTTGTGAGGACAATGGGAAATCGACGTGATCCTCCTCGGGATGAAAATGTGTATCCGTATCGATGAAGATCGATTTGTTCTATTTGAGTCGCCACCTAGATTAAGGTCTAAGACCTTTAAAAATGTAGCCTCACTCTAAGGTAAGACTTCTATTGACTCGTGACCCAATGTATCAGTTCTTTGGTCTGCAAGAGATCGGGTAAGTAGTCAAGGTACGGTTATGGGAAGGTGTTAGGCACCCAAACCGCCCGATCAATATCGACCTCCTAAACTTTCCTTAAATTCTAATTTTGACTGTGCTTGGTCAACTGGATGACTAGGGTTCAATGGGGGATGTCCTAAACCAAGTTGCTAAGTTATTCTAACCTAGGGTTCAGCCAATCATGTTTTAAAGCAAATAAACAAGCAAATGTAATGTACAATATTATACAGTGAACCGGACCAAAGATGGTTCGGTCTTGGACTGAATCTGAGATGTATAAGACATCTCAAACTGCCTACGTATTCCAATCCTGGAAACCAAGTCCAAAACGTAGTTCGAAAATGGGTTGTGTGATTAAAGATTATGGAAGTGATTTATGCATGTGCTTCAATTAGATTTTTTTGTTCAAGTTGAAGTTTATGCTGGATGTATGGTTGATGGGTGACTTTGTACCGTATTTGGGATTCCCAAATTGCCTACGTATTCTAGGGTGTGCCCTAGAAATCAGGTACGACGAGTTCAAAATTTATGAGAGTCGGATTTGGAATGTGTACCAAATTCCTTCCATTTTTGTCAATAGGATCTAGGGATGAGACCTAAATTCCTACCATTTTTATTGTTTCCATTTTTGTTAATAGGATCTAGGGATGAGACCTAAATTCCTACCATTTTTATTTGGGATGTGTACTAAATTCTTTCCATTTTTGTCAATAGGATCTAGGGATGAGACCTAAATTCCTACCATTTTTATTTGGGATTTTTACCAAATTATTTCTATTTTTGTCAATAAGATCTAGGGATGAGACCTAAATTCCTACCATTTTTATTTGGGATGTGTACCAAATTCTTTCTATTTTTGTCAATAGGATCTAGGGATGAGACCTAAATTTTTATCATTTTTATTGTTTCCATTCTTAGGTTTTTTAGGGTTTCCTATCCCTTTTCATTGTGATTTTCATTTTTTTAGGGTTTCATACCCTAATTATTCTCTTTATTCTAGGGTTTATTTTTGCCCTATTTATTCTTTCCATTTTTAGGGTTTCACTACCCTAATTGTTCAATTCTTTCCATTTTAGGGTGTATCTTGCCCTAGTTGTTGTACAATGTAAACAATCTAACATAGCAATGTGAGCTTAAATATAGCAGTGTAAGCATCCAAATATAGCAATAAGCATTTAATATAGCATGTGAGTATGATCATTCCAATCATGGCAGTGAAAATCCAACATAGCAATGTGCTATTCTCAAAACATGCATGTCAAAAATAAATAAGAAAATAATATACATGTAAAAAATAACAATAATATAAAATATAAAAATAAGTATGAATAATATACATGTAAAATGAATATAAATAATATACATATAAAAATAATAATATACATACAAAATAAATATATAAATATGAATATGAAAACGATATACAAGTAATAGTAAAAATTTTAGGTAAAAAAAATAATAATAACAAATTGACATAGGATTAACATAACACAACATAAGATATCAAGAATAATCACACGTACAAAAAAAATCAAAATAATATCACATATATGTAAAAATCAAAATAATAATAATATACATGCATGACTTTAAAATAATATACAATAATAATAATTAAAATAATATTAACACATCAATGGTACAGAACTACATGACATATTATCGTAGTAAAGGTCCACATAATAAAGACAAAGGGAAAAATATATTAATAAAATAAAGAAACATCAAAATGGCCCATTGAATATAATATACACTATGAGAATTATAGGTGGAGTTATGATTCAGTGTACATGAAATTAGTGGGAGTATGCATGCAGGTTAATGGGTAATTAGCTAGAGATAAGTTGTCGGGTTTATGAGGGATATCGAATTGGGTAATCGGTGGCCGGAAAATTAGATAGAGAGAAGGTGGATAGGTGTTTTGCACAAAGAGTATAGATGCAGGTTTAAAAGGGGCGATGGGTTTAAGGAAGTGGCAGCAGACAAAGTGGTGGCGGCAAATGATGGGTGATGGGTGTGAGATGGTGTCACAGTTTGGGTGAAGGTACAATGGGATTCAATGGCAATTGGTTGGGTTTTGATGGTGGCTGGACCAGGTTAGTGCAGCAGGTAAGAAAAATTAAACCAAAGGGGACTTACCTGGAACGTTGCAGGCAGGTTCTCCTGCTGCTCTCTTCTCTTCTTCTCGATTTCTCCTCTCCCACTCCCCGGTTTTCTTCTCTTTCAAAACCGACCAGCCTCCTTCTTCTCGGTCTTCCTCCCTCTTTTATTTCTGGTTTTCTTCTCCCTTCCTACATCTGTCTGCCTCCCTCTCTCTTTCCCCGATCTTCTTTTTTTTTTTGTATATTTTTTTTCCACTCGGTTCTCCCCTTCTCTTCTCGATTCTCCTCTTTCACCGCCCTCCTTCTTCTCGGTCTTCCCCCCTCTTTTATTTCTGTTTTTTTTCTTTTTTCTTTATTCTTTCTCTCCACTCACTCTCTCTCTCCATTCTCTCCCTATTCTCTCTCTTTCACCGCCCTCCTCTCTCTCTTCTCCTTTCGGTCTCTCCCTTCCCCTCTTTTCTGTTTTTTTTCTTTTTCTTTATTCTTTCTCTCCACTCATTCCCTCTCTCAATTCTCTCTCCATTATTTCTCAAATCTTCCTCTTTTTTATTATTTTTTTTCCTTTTTTATCTTCTCCTCGATTCTCTCTCGATTCTCTCTTCAATCTTCCTCCTTTTTATTATTTTTTTCTTTTTTATCTTCTCCTCGATTCTCTCTCGATTCTCTCTTCAATCTTCACCGCCCTCTCTCTTTTTTCATCTTTTTATTCTCGGATTCTCACCGCTCTCTCTCTCCCCGATCTTCTCCTCTTTGATTTTTTTTATTTTTTTCCTTTCTCTCCACCGCCCTCCTCTCTTTTTCCTTTCTCATCTTGGTTCCGATTCTCTCTTTTAGATCCTCCCTCTCGAATTTCCTTTCCAGTTGAACCGAATCTTCCACTCATATATATATATATATATATATATATATATATATATATATATATATATATATATATATATATATGCAATATCATAAAAGTCTTGCACATGGGTTAAACGAACTTGGTCCAGACTGGTCTGACTTGAGTTGACTGGGTTGGACTAACTTAAACTGAGCTGGGTTGGACTAATAATGACTTGAATTAATTGGGTTGGGCCAAGACTGGCTTGGGTTGAGCTGAGTTGACTGGATTGACTGGAATTCACTGGGTTTTCTCTCTCTATCATTTCATGGGCCATTACCACTGTTATTTCGTACGGAATTTTTTGCTAGCCTCTATTCCAAATTTTCTATGTTCACTTTGTAGAACACTAAAAATGAGGAATATAGGAACTTGAATCACCTCATTTGAAAATAAAATGGTCAACTTATGAATTTTTGAAGTTTAAGCGGACCAATTATCGATAATTTAGCTGACCATTCTACATGAGATCCTTTGGAGGCTTCTACCAAAAATATTTTATGTCCACTTTGTAGAGCACTAAAAATGGAACATAACGAGACTGGAATCACCTGATTTGGATATGGGATGATCAAAATATGAATTTTTGAATATTAAATGACCATTTCCATATGTAATTTTGCATGGGACCCTCCGAAGACTTTTACCCAAGATTTTCCACGTCCACTTTGTAGGACATCACAAATGAAGAACAATGGCCTTGGAATCGTCTGAATCCGACGTAGAATGGAAAAGATATGAAGCTTTGAAGTTCTAACGATAATTTTTCATGAAAGTTTGCATGGGACCCACTGGTGACTTCTACCCGGGATTTTTTACATCCACTTTGTAGAACATCATGAATGAAGAATAATGGCCTTGGAATCATCTGAATCCGATGTCGGATGATGTAGATATGATGATTTGAAATTCAAACAATCCGACTTACGATAATTTGCATGAAGGCCCCTGGGATTATTTGTAATAATTTCAGAAACCTCCCTTATATGTATCATCCGACTAAAATGGTCATATCTTCTTCATTTGATGTCAGAATCGAGCAATTCTGGTCTCATTTTGAAGATAATTCTATGACCTAGGCATCCATGCAAAATTATAACCCGTGACCTTGCTGTGGATCCATTGAAAACTTCCTCAAATTCAGAGACCCATTGAAAACTTCCTCAAATTCACAATCAAAAATCCAAACTTTCGATCATCTTTCTCCTTTTGTTGTTCACACGCCAGCAGGACTTTGTTTAGCTGGGATGGCAAAAATGGGGTGCTTACAGTTGTTTGTTCAGTTTTGGGCAAACCTCTCTATACTAACCGTATCACTGCTGGGAAGAGCCGGTGGTTTTTTTCCAGAGTATGTGTGGAATTTTCTGGTGCTTCTCCTCTCATAGACTCCATCACCATTGAAGATGACGTAGGTAACGTGTTCGAGCAGCCAGTCAAGTATGACTGGAAACCACCCCATTGTCTTTCTTGTGGAATCTTTGGGCATGTTCAAGATACCTGCAAGCAAGGTCCTTCGGGGGCTGAGAAAGAGGATGTGGAAGTAAACGATGGAAAAGATCTGAATCCGCAGAAGGAAAGCCCTCTGATTCAGGCAAATGAAGATAAAGTGTCACACCCCAATTCTGATCCAACCAGAATGGTGTGAGTGAACCGCCATTGAACCAACGGTTCACACCAGGATCTCGAATAGGCCGTGTCCACTCATACAAACCATTACACATAACCACCATCAGAATATAAATAATACAGCGGAAGTCTTTAAATAAATGAACTGAGAATCTATTGATAAATTTAAATAAAATATCCAATTATTCAATTTCAAACATATAATATAATATTCTTACATCCATTTAGTCCAACAGAAAATAACTAAAAATAAATAAATAAAACCAATCAAAGGTACACGCAGAAAGGGCACTCGCATGAAGCGTCATGCTCGTCCTCTCCTGCCTGTACGTCCAACGCAGCAACACCACCATACGCCGAAGCGTTCATGTAGTCGTCCACTGTGTAACCTGCATCATCATCTAAAAACAATGTATATACAAAGGGTGAGCTCACAACTTAGCTCAGTAAGACAATCAGACAGTTTCACAATATTATGCATGAGTAACAATCATTTTATGTTGTGGTCTGGTTTAAGTTTACAATGTGCTATAGAAAGGTTTGGTGGCCCCCGCACCTCTATACACAAGTGTGTGGCACCTCATGGATCACACCCCCATTGGCCCACATGCACCCATCATGGAATAGAGATAGAGCTAAGATACCCCCGTACCTCCCCTGATGCTCTACCCATACCAGTACCTAAGCCCCTACTGGCCAGGGCTCGCAAACTGGGCTCGCAACTAACCAATCCTATATGTCATCAATGTATGCTCTATCCCAGCACAGCCGTCTACGGCATAGAGATAGAGCTAAGGCATTCCCACACCTCCTGATGCCCTATCCGCAACAAACCCACTAGGATAGATACATAACGCAGGTAGACCCTATCACAACATAACTCCCTACGGCATAGAGATAGAGCTAAAGCATCGTGGACAAGCCAGCGTCGACCTCGGAGACCACAGTGCCACATAACCATGGCCAGGCCAGCATCAACATCGGAGACCACCGTACCACCACCTTCCCCTGATGCCCCACCCGTACCAAGCATGTTAAGATAGAATACTACAAAAGTGCTAGTGTGAGGAGCGATCCCAGGCCCATGCCCCACTCCACACACTAACGAAAACAATCAGATGCTTAACAATCACATCCTATCAATGCATGAACAATAATAATAACTGAAAGTAAAGGATGGCATGTGAATATGCACAAACATCACATCATATATATTCAGTGTTAATAACAAAGATTTACTATCCATTAATTATTAGGTTTAGGTCAGATTCCCTTACCTGACGCTCGTTTCTTAGCTTGCTCCACGTCGCAAGATCCAAACGGAAAGTCACAAAGTCCTACAATATTATTAGGGTTTCATTAGAATAGTTTCCTTAAGGTTTCACGTTGGTCGGAAACCAACAAAGTCCAAAACCAGCCTTCCAGAGCTGACCGGTCGCAACATACCGGTTGTAGCTCTGTGAGCAAACTAGCAACTGGTATGGTCAATCGGTATGTCTCCAGAAGACCATACACTTGGTTTTTCGACTGCCGTCGATCGATTTCCTTGGATTTTTAGGGTTTCTTCTATCCATTCTAAGTTTAATCTTTGAGTTAGAGTTATCCCCAACTCATTCAAGTCTTATTTTGATGAATATCATCTCGGAACTCGAATCTAGGGTTTGACGGCAACTTAGGGTTTTAAGGTCCAATTGGGGTTTTAGATCATTACCTACTTTGCATGGTATTGATCCACCCCTAAAACTATCAAAGGGTAAGAAGATTGGTTCAAACACTTACCGTTGACTGGCGTAACTTGAGCGTCGTCGAACGGTAATGGCGGCAGCTTCTTCTCCTTCCTAGCTTCCTCTCTTTTCCAACCTCCTTCACCTCTCTAGGGTTTGTGGGAGACAATGGAAAGGATTTGAGGAGGTTTAAGGGTGTATTTATAGGCTAACATTAGGGTTTAGTAACCTTATTAAGATTAGGAAGGTTTAGGCATTAGGGTTTAGGAAAATGGGACCCACAGAGATCAAATTCGGGATCTCCACACTCAGCTGCGCAGAGCTGACCGGTCGACCGGTACCAAGACCGGTACCATCAATCGGTCAACATAAAATGATGATTATTTGACCGTCTTTGATCCGATTTCGTACCTGTTTGTCATCCGCTCGTCCCGTCTGGCCCGGTGATGATCGAAAGACCTGCTACGACACAAAACCAAGGTTTAGACCGGGTTTACGGAGTGCGGGTCTTACATAAAGACTCTGAAATCGAGAAATGTATGGGAAAGAATGAAGCTCCGGAGTATTCGAACTTGGGGACAGGGAAGACCTTCTCAGAGTTGTTGCAGAAGAGAACATCAAAGCTACTGAGTGGCTGGAATCCAATCCGGGTGAAGAAGACAGGCTCAAACTTGCATGATCCGACCGGGATTCGTAACACCCTGCAGACCCATTTGCAGAGAACTGACCTGAGTCAGATCTCTAAACATGTGTCGAAGTCTGGTGCTTTATCTGGTGGTCCTAACACCTGTAGAGTGGATAAAGTTGGTCAGTCAAACCCCTCTCCCCCCCCCCCTTTTGTGGAAAAAATTTCAAATTTTCTTAAGCCCGCTCCTTTTGTCCCTCCCTTGTCTAACAGATTTGGAATTTTGGAATTTGACATGGACACGTCCCCCAATATTTTGCCTGATGACACATCCCTTTCGGACTGTCCTTCTGCTCAGTGTTTGGGTGATGTGTCGTGCCCAGATTTCATCTCCACCATTCATCCTTGTGATGCTTCAGATCTGAACCTCGCCAGTCATAAAATTGATCCCCTTCATATCAGTGTGCTTGGGGCAGACCAAGCTGACCGTTCCCCCTTTACCCCTAGCCCTAGCCATTCCCCTTATACCCGAAAATCTGGCTCCACTACCCCCAACAGTAAATCTGACCTATCCTTGTCTGATCCCAAACTCTCGTCTATAGGCCGAACCCCATATCCTTCAAAGTCCTCCATCCTAGCCCGGACTGTGCAGTCTTCGATATTAAATTCTAATCCTCCTATTAGAAAGAAATTTGGGGCTATCATCCCCAATGATCTTGAGAAGATGATGGCCCCTGCTATATTGGATCCTTGGCTAGAGGATGGGAAAGACGGTGACCCTTTATTGAAGATAGCTGATTTGAGTGATGCTAACCATTGGGAAGAATTGGAGCCTGAAGAGGTCAAGTTAAGAAACCCAAATCCGAAGCCATGATCAGACTGATCCAGTTTGTTTCAATCCCCTTTTTTTCTTTTAGTTGTTTTGATAGTGTTTTGTGGGCTGCTTGGCCATTTGATGTCCATTAATTAAGGTGGTTCGTGTAAGACCCATGTCAAACTAACCCGGTCTTACCACCTTGAACCAGGTTCACCCATCATGGTCGAGGCAAATGGACCATGGGCGTGAAGGAGAGCGAGATCCCAGGTATTAAATCGACCCAAAAATACTTAAAATAGAGGAAGGGTCACATACCCATCTAAACAGGGCCGACCCTCCCAAATCAGAAACTCAGACCCTTAAAAATTGGGAGAGGGTCGGACAGTGTCAGACCACAGGGTCGACGGGATCATCGACCCTCTCATCGACCATCACTTACTGTCGAAACTGAAATTAGGAAATTTCCTAATTTTTGATTGGGATTCTTTCCAAATCTCAATGGGACTATTATAGGACATTCCTACTCTATTTAAAGGACGTCCCTAAGCCACTTTCACTCCTTTCACAACCCTAATTGAATTGAGAGAAAGAGAGAAGAAGGAAAAGAGGAAGAAAGGAGGCAAGGAAAAAGACTTAGCAAAAAGGAGAAGAATTTCCAGAGAAAAGTAATCTTCTCAGGTATGGATACTAATTCCATGAGTTTCTACAGACCTTAGGTTAGATATGGTTGAGTGTAGGATTTTGGAGAAACCCAAACCATCCATTCATGGTTAGGTTTTCATGGAAAAACCTAGGATAATGCATGAAAGCCATATAGGAGGATGAATCATGGTTTCAGACCATGGAATGAATGTTTAATGGAATGAGGAAGCAAGCCATAGGACCCCAAACATGAAGAATGAATTAAAAATTGGAAATTGGACCAGAGTGCACCGAGGGTCGCACACAGGGTCGATAGACCCATCGACCCTAGGCACCCTGACCATCGACCCTCAACATTCGGGATGTTCAGACAGAGGGTAGGGTCGATAGACCCATCGACCCTATGTATCCTGAGCATCGACCCTCTGATCGACCCTCAGTTAACAACATGGTTTTTAAATTTGGAATTAATTCTAATTAAATTCCATCGACTTTGTTAGGTTTGCTAGCATTATAATAACACTGTAGAGGTGATTTTAAAGCTTGGAAAAGTATCTTATAGCAAACTAAGGTGAGGAACCTTAACTCCAAACTAAATCGGTTAATAATAAACTGTTTTCTAATTCTTGAGTCCTATGCCATGCTTTATTCTCTGCTAATATGTTTGTAATGTGCATACAGCATGCCATCGAATATTTCTATTACTTGTTCATGCATATTTACTTTATTGTTTATAACATGATGATGATGATGATGATGATAGGAATAGGCATGTGCTTGTATCTGTGTGGTTGATGTACTTGATGCGAGCGAGTATCAGGGGAGGTGTGATGAGAACGTCAATAAACGTTAACCTTTGGTGGGTCTCAGCACTTTAGCTCTATCTCTAACTCAAGTCTTGTGCATTGACATCGTCGTATCGCCATTACCTTAGCAGAACTATTGTGTCGTAGGGTATCAGGGGAGGTGGTCTCGGTCCTTGTAGTCTCTGACTCTACCGGGGGGCCTTAGCTCTATCTCTATGGACATTCTGAGGGATGCTGGGGTGAGGCCTTGGATACACTGTTTGGCATTAGGATTGGTTAGTAGCGAGCCCAGTTTGCAAGCCCTCGCTAACAGGGGCTTACGTGTTGGTATAGCATTATATAGCAATAAACGTTAACCTTTGTTGTATAATGTTATGGTAGGGTGGATGGGGACGACGATAAACGTTAACCTTCGGGCGGGCTTCCACACCCTGTGTATAGAGGCGGTGTCAATAAACGTTAACCTTTGACCACCCAACCTTTCTATTGCACATTGCAAACTATAAACCAGACCAAAGAGATAAATGAATGTGCATGCATATGAAATGTTGCATTGTTTTGGCTACTCACTGAGCCGTGTTGTGTGCTCACCCCTCGACGTCGAATATTTTTAGTTGATGATGCAGGTTACACAGTTGAAGATTACATGAATGCTTCTACGTACGGGACGGTAGCAGCAATGGACGCTGGAGCTGAAGATGATACACACGACTCCTCTTGCGAGTGCAACTCGTGTGTATTTGACTAGATATTTTTATAGGTTTCTTTATTGGATTTATAAGACATGTATTTGGTACTTAAATATTTATGTCTCAGTTAAACACAGAATAATTTGCTATTATTTATGGATATCATTTTAGTTCTCAGTTCATTTATTTATAAGACTTCCGCTATTGTGTATTTACTCTGATTATGATGGTGAGTATATGAAGGTTCAGGTAACGCGGGGATAGCCTATTTGAGATCCTGGTTGAACCGTTGGTTATTTAGCGGTTCATCACACCATTCTAAAATGTGCAGAATTGGGGTGTGACAACTTAGTATCAGAGCATCTCAGGCCTTGCCTGCTGAACTATCATACATTCACAGCAATAGTGAACTGAGATAGGATAAAATAAAAACAGTAATATTAACACATTATAAGCACAAGTGATGTTGAGACCGAATTTAAAAAGAGAATAATACATCTATTAAAAGGAGAAACAAGTTGACATACAATGAGAGCGAAACAAAGTGTAAATATATATCTAAAGCAGAGTACAGTCCACAACCCGGACAGTTACTCTGAAGTACAGGAAAAACAAAAAGTACAATCAGGAAGCGGGAGGCGAAGGAGGAGGTGGAGCCTCACGATCTCTGTCGTAGTCCTCAGCATAGACTCTAGTCAACCAGGCTATCTGAGTCTGGGTCGTCTGTAGACTAGCTGTGAGATCGGCTACTCTCCTATCAGTCGCACGCTGGATCTCCATGAGCTCACCTATCCGCGCGTCAGACGTGTGTTGAGCAGCCAACAGCTCATCCACTCTCATGCGCTGAGCATCTAGCAACTCCTCCATCCTCAGGTCTGATCTGCGCTGAGCCTCTCTGATCTCACGCAACATCTCCATCATATCAGAAGACGGATGTGAAGGACCAGCCTCGTGAGAAGGACCAGTCTCAGGTACAGAATCCGCCGCATGCGAAGTACCAACTCCAGCCGCATGTGTAGGTGAAGGCGGGGGTATCGCGTCGACGTCCATGTACATACGATCATCATCGTCGACGGGATCCACCTGAGCTCTAGCAGCAGCAGCAGCCTTAGCATCAGCCACCTCAACCCGAGTGTGAGGGCGCACCATCGCGTTCCTCTCATCATCGCTAACCTGAGCGTCTCGAAGTCCCATCTTGCATATAGCCTCCCAATCTAGAGGCGACGAGAAGGTCTTCTCTTTAATTTTCTCATCTACTAGGTCAACCCCCAGACGAATCAATAGTGTGGTCATCATACGTCCATAGGGTAGATTACCCTTATGACCGGACAATGTAGCACTGATCATCGTCCGCATGATGATGTAAGGAAGACAGACGGGCTGATGAGTGCATATACGCGATCGGGCTGTAGTAACTGACTATCAATCTCGGCCCGCAACCACGTCTCAATAAAGTCGTGCTCACCAGGTGCACAGTACACCATAGGACCATCATAAGGAATGCCCAACTGGTCGGCCAGCTGCCGATAACCAAAGGAAATCTGCACCCCCTTGACGTAGCTAGTGATGCGCAACTCCTGACCAAGCTCCACATCGTTGTGGTTTCCCACAATCTGAAGGTTACAGTAGAACTGGCGCACTAACTCTGGACGTGTGCACGCATCGTATGTGATGACAGGGAGCCACCCCATATCACCAAAATCTCTCTCTACATTGAACAAGGCTAGCTCAGCCAGGTTCACCATACGACCCTCTTCCACTTTCTTGCCTGTATAGTAGGCATACTGTGCCTCGGCTTCATTGGAGCGGAAGCGAAGCGGATCACGAACTCTGGGTACTTTGGTACGAACCATAGTATCTGCAGATAAGAAAGAAAAAGGAAAACAAGGAGTTAATAGGATAAAAATTTAAAAATCGGGCATTATAACGACGTAAGTTGGTCAAAAGCCTCACTTTTCACCCATACAAGTGGGCAGGAGGACCTACGTAAGTTCCAACACATTATACAACAGTTAAACAGAAGGAAATTCTAACTGACAAGGTCCAATTTGAAGGAATTGCAAGAAATTGAAAATTTTCGACAAATTAGGGCAAAAAGAGAAAAAAATTAAGTTTCTCGATAACCAACCGATGAAACTCAAAATTTTTTGAGGGCTTTCATTCCTCAAGACACCAACAACAAAAGCCCCCAATAAAAATCGAATTTTTACGGTTGGAAAAAGTTTAATTTGAAAAATACAAGTTAAATGGGCAAAAACCTAGGAATGGGAACCTAAAAACAGGTAAAAATGGGAAAGCATACCTGTAGGGATGAAGTGGATGTCGAAACTCGGACTAAAATCGATCCACAACAGTGAAGTAGCACTGTAGCAACTCGGAGAGAAGAGGCGAGTCAAAACGGGAGGGAAATAATAGAAAATGACCCAAAATCAGACTTTAAAAATCTGATTTTTGGTCAGAGGGTCGGACAATTCGACTAGAGCCATCGACCCTCTGATCGACCCTCTAATAGACCCTCAGCCCTCGGGAATCTGACAGAAAAACACAGGGTCGGACATTAAGGGTCTGACATACCATCGACCCTCACCATCGACCCTGTATAGAAAAGACAGTATTTTGTTTATAAAATGAGCTCGAATTGGAATTGATTATTGGTTAACGTGCCTACATGACATATACATGATTTCTCACCTATCTTGATGATTTTCAGGCACCACCAATCATCGAAAAGAAATATGTCTGGAGGTAGAGTTACCCGACAGACCCGGAATACAGTCCCACCACCACCACCAGTGGAGGAAACTAGCCAAGAGAATAACCATGCACAGGGTAATCCAGAACCGGCAAACCCTACAAATTTGCCACCTCCACCACCGGAGCTAGCAACTGTGGTTATGAACCTAGCTCAGCAGCTACAGCAGATGCAACACGCACAAGCTCAAATGCAGGTTGCCATGGGGAATATGTATCAAGCCACTCAAGCTGCACCCATACACACTGGGCAAGCCAGTGCAGCACCAGTGGGTAACCACCCAGCTCCTCAGACACCTCAACAACCGGCTGCACCAATTCCAATGCAGGTCCCAGAAGCAGCACAAGGGATGTACAACTATCCACCCCCTATGTTTGGGGCATACCAAAATCAACTGGATCACTCCCGGCTAGTGGAGAGGTTTTTGAAAATGAAACCGAGAGAATTCAACGGCAAGCCGTCTGATCCCATCGTGGCCAGCACTCCGGATAGACGAGATGGAAAGGAACTTCCTTATGATGACTATCACCGAGGAAGAGAAAGTACTATGCGCCACCTTCATGCTCAAAGGCGACGCACACCATTGGTGGAAATCTACAAAGACGTACTTATTGACCAAGCACGCCCTACTAACATGGGCTATATATAAAGAAGCATTCTTCGAGAAGTATTTCCCAAGAAGCTTCAGAGATTCAATGGAGAAAGAGTTCTTGAGTCTGTACCGAGGGGGGATGTCCGTAGACTCGTATCAACGGCGCTATGAAGAGCTGTTTTTTTTCGCACCGGCTAGTATGCGGGAAGAAGATACCAAAACCCGTAGGTTTGTCACGGGACTAAGAGGAAGCATAAGAGAAAATGTTCCGGGCTTAGAGAAGAAAATCTACAACGAAGCTGTCCGGATTGCTCGAGTGATCGAATCGAGCCGGAAGGAGAGTTATTTCTCCCGAACAGAGGCATCAAGAGACCAGCCAGAAACTCCTACAACGGAGGCAATAATAGGACGTATAAACCTTTTCGTCCTCAGAATTTTGCTACTGCACCAAAGTCTACTTCCGCAGCTCAACCACAGCCAAAGCCAAATTTTGAAGCCCCGAAGTGCTATAACCGCAACCAACCAGGGCATATGGCAAGAGAATGCCCAAAACCCAAGAAGCAGTTACATCAAGGACGGGTATATGCTGTTACATCAGAGGATGCTGCCGCATCGCCCGATGTGGTCACAGGTATGACCGAAACTTTTAAGATTATAATTTCATTGATTGAGCATGTAGACTAAGTAGAAACGAATCACAGGTATCGTACCTATCAATGGCATACCCGCCAGAGTACTCTTTGATTCAGGAGCTACTCATTCATTTATATCTGTGTCGTTTGGAAAGAAGACCAATTTACCCATCAAAACATTAGACTACAAATTACTCGTACAGTCACCGATGGGATTAGAAGTGGAATTAAAGAAAGGTTATGGGCCATGTCCAGTTCTCATTGGCGAGAAAACCTTAGATGCAACTTTAATACAACTTGAGATGGCAGACTTTGACGTCATCTTGGGAATGGACTGGTTAGCTCGGCATTCAGCAAACCTATTATGCGCCGAAAAGAAGCTAACGTTCAAAGACAAAGAAGGAGCAGAATTCAGTTTCTTGGGAACCAAACTTCCCAGGAGACGCAAGCTCATACTCTCAGCATTAAAGGCTAAGAAGTGCCTTGAAAAGGGAGCCATCGGATATCTAGTATCAGTGGTCGACCTAACCAAGGACGCGCCACGAATGGAAGATATTGATGTCGTGCGGGATTACCCAGATGTATTTCCAGAGGAACTACCCGGATTACCACCCGACCGAGCCACGGAGTTTGTAATAGACCTTCTACCCGGAGCCGCACCAGTATCAAAAGCACCTTATAGGATGGCTCCTACTGAACTGAAGGAATTAAAAGTGCAATTACAAGAACTACTGGATAAGGGTTATGTTAGACCCAGTATATCTCCATGGGGAGCACCGGTGTTGTTCGTAAAGAAGAAGGATGGTAGCGTTCGATTATGTATCGACTATCGAGAGTTGAATAAGCTGACAATCAAGAATCGATATCCGCTACCTCGGATCGATGACTTGTTCGATCAGTTACAGGGGGCAAGAGTATTTTCAAAGATCGATCTTCGATCAGGCTATCATCAGCTGAAGATTAAAGAAGGTGACATTCCGAAGACAGCTTTCAGGACAAGATACGGACATTATGAATTCTTAGTGATGTCATTCGGATTAACTAATGCACCGGCAACGTTCATGGAACTTATGAACCGAGTTTTCCACGATATGCTGGATACGTCGGTTATAGTATTTATTGATGACATATTGGTATACTCCAAGGACAAGGAAACCCATGTCAAGAACCTAAACGCAGCCCTACAACGTTTAAGGAAAGAGAAGTTATACGCCAAATTTTCAAAGTGTGAGTTTTGGCTAAGTGAAGTCGCCTTTCTAGGCCATGTAGTATCCGCTGAAGGAATCAAAGTGGACCCCAGTAAGATCGAGGCTATCGTAAAGTGGGAAGCACCAAAGAGCGTTTCAGAAATTAGAAGTTTTCTGGGTCTAGCTGGTTATTATCGGAGATTCGTAGAAGACTATTCTCGGATTGCCGTACCTCTCACCAGTTTGACCAAGAAAGGTGAAAAATTTGTATGGACGGATAAGTGTGAAAAGAGTTTTCAAACACTGAAGACCAGAATGATATCCGCTCCGATTTTGACTATTCCGATCCCAGGACAGACATTTACCTTATATACCGATGCGTCGGGATTGGGATTAGGATGTGTGCTTATGTAAGGAGAGCAAGTAATTGCCTATGCCTCGAGACAGTTGAAGGTACATGAGAAAAATTACCCCACTCACGATTTGGAGTTAGCGGCAGTAGTACATGCCGTCAAGATATGGAGACATTACCTATACGGAGAGAAATTCCAATTTAAGTCAGACCATAAAAGTCTTACTTATTTATTTAATCAGAAGGAGTTGAATATGAGACAAAGAAGATGGCTGAAACTATTGAAAGACTATGATTGTGATATCCAGTATCATCCAGGAAAAGCGAACGTAGTAGCAGATGCATTGAGCAGAAAAGCAATGATAAAATCTCAAGGAGAAGTTAGCATGACTGCGGCAATGTGCACTACCGGAATGGTATTCAATCACGGCAACGAGAATTATGTGATAGACACAACGGATGGATCAGCCAACCAAGGGTTTATTCATCGGTTTTCGAATATGTTCGCGGCATTGAAGATTATACCGGATATAGTGGATGAAGTGAAAACAGCTATCAAAGCAGATCCTTATCTGAGAACAGTACACGAAGATATTGAGAAAGGTAGGACTAACCCTGAGTTCACCTTGGATGACGAGAAGGTACTGAAATACAAAGGAAGAATATGTGTACCCGAAACAAAAAGTGTAGACATTAGACACCGACTCATGAAGGAAGCCCACACCACCATCTACTCGTTACATCCGGGAAGTACAAAGATGTATCATGACCTAAAAAAATTATATTGGTGGAGGGGAATGAAAGCAGATGTAGCTAAGTTCGTGTCTCAATGCCTAAATTTTCAGAAAGTAAAGGCTGAACGACAATGAACTGCAGGAATATTGCAGCCGTTACCGGAACCAGCATGGAAATGGGACTGCATCACTATGGACTTCGTCACGGGACTACCATTGACTCCTCGAGTAGTAGATGCAGTTTGGGTGATTGTAGACCGTCTGACAAAGACAGCTCGTTTCATACCTATAAGACCTCAGTATACACTGGAAAGGTTAGCGAAGCTGTATGTGGATAACATTGTTCGCTTACACGGTGTACCAGAAAGCATTGTGTCGGAAAGAGATCCACGATTTACTTCTAAATTTTGGGAAGGATTGCAAAAGGTTATGTGTACAATGTTAAAGTTCAGTACTGCATTCCACCCACAGACAGATGGATAGTCAGAGCACACAATTCAGATTCTAGAAGATATGCTACGAGCATGTGTAATTGATTTCAAGGCATCATGGGATGAAAGGTTACCATTGATCGAGTTTGCTTATAACAATAGCTATCAGGCTACTATACAGATGTCACCTTATGAAGCACTGTATGGCAGGAAGTGTCGAACTCCTTTGTTTTGGAATGAAGTTGGAGAACGTAGTATTGTTCGATCAGAATTTGTTGAAGAGACTTGTCGAGTGGTCGACATTATCAAGGAAAGAGTAAGAACAGCTCAGAACCGTCAGAAGCAATATGCGGATACTCGACGAAGAGATCTAGAGTTCGCCGTAGGTGATAAAGTATTTTTGAAGGTATCGCCTATGCGAGGATTGAAAAGGTTCGGACAAAAAGGGAAACTAAGTCCAAGATATGTCGGGCCATATGAAATTCTGGCTAAGCGTGGAAAAGTAGCTTATCAGTTAGCACTACCACCATCTATGTCGAATGTGCATGACGTATTTCACATATCCTTATTGAAGAAGTATGTCAAAGACCCAACACATGTTTTGACAGTGGATTTGCCAGAATTGACTGATGATTTGACATTTGAAGTAACACCAACAGAAATAACTAGTCGAAAGGTTCAACGTCTACCCAACAGAGATATCTATTATGTTAAGGTCACATGGAAAAGTAGAGACATGGAAGAAGTTACATGGGAAGAAGAAAATGCTATGCGGAAGCAATACTCACATTTATTTGATTCAGAAGGTACGTCCAATTTCGAGGACGAAATTTTTATAAGTTGGGGGAGTTGTAAGACCTGTGTCAAACTAACCCGGTCTTACCACCTTGAACCAGGTTCACCCATCATGGTCGAGGCAAATGGACCAAGGGCGTGAAGGAGAGCGAGATCCCAGGTATCAAATCGACCCAAAAACACTTGAAATAGAGGAAGGGTTGAAAACCCACCCAAAAAGGGGTGGACCCCCAAAAAAAAAAAAAACACAAAAAAAAGGGGGGGGGGGGGGGGGGGGGGGGGGGGGGGGGGGGGGGGGTGAACCAGGTTTACCCATCATGGTCTAGTCGAATGGACCAAGGGCGTGAAGGAGATCGAGATCCCAGGTATCAAATCAACCCTAAAATACTTAATTTAAGGGGAGGGTCGCATACCCTGCCAAGGAAGGTCGGACCCCCGAAAACATAAAGTCAGACCCTTAGTTTTGAAGGGAGGGTTAGACAAATTTCCTAATTTTTGATTGGGATTCTTTCCAAATCTCAATGGGACTTATTTTTAGGATTTTCTTTTTACTCTATTTAATGGACATCCCTAAGCCTCTTTCACTCCTTTCACAACCCTAATTGAATTGAGAGAAAGAGAGGAAGAAGGAAAAGAGGAAAAAGAGAAGCAAGAAAGAGAATTTAACACAAAGGAGAAGAGTTGCAGAGAAGGAGTATTCTTCTCCGGGTATGGATACTAATTCCATGATTTTCTACGGACCTTAGGATAGATATTTTTGAGTGTGGGATCTCGGAGAAACCCAAACCATTAACCCATGGTTAGGTTTTGATGGAAAACCATAGGAGAATGCATGAAAGCTATTTAGGGTGGATGATTCATGGTTCCAGACCATGGAATGAATGTTGAATGGAATGTAGGAGCAAGCCATAGGACCCCAAGCACGAAGAATGGACTAAAAAGGGAAATTGCAGTGACCGAGTGCACCGAGGGTCGATGACCATCCGACCCTAGGTGATCCCAACTATCGACCCTCGGTGTTCGGGAAGTCCAGATTGGGGGAGGGTCGTGACCCATCGAAGATCCCGACCCCGACCCTACCTCCGACCCTCAGTTAACAAAATGGTTTTTAAATTCAAAATTAATTCTAATTAAATTCTATCGACTTTGTTAGGTCTTCTAGCAATACAATAACAATATAAAGGTGATTATAAAGCTTGGAAAAGTAACTATTAACAAGCTAAGGTGAGGAAATGGAACTCTAAACTAATTGGTTAATAACAAACTATTTTCTCTTTTCTTGAGTCCAGTGCCATGCTTGATTCTATGCGAATATGTTTGTAATGTGCATACAACATGTCATCCAATATTTTTATTATTTGTTCATGCATATTTACTTTATTGTTTATAACATGATGATGATGATGATGATAGGAATAGGCATGTGATTGTATGTGTGTGGTTGGTGTACTTAATGCGAGCGAGTATCAGGGGAGGAGTGAGGAGAACGTCAATAAACGTTAACCTTTGATGGGTCTCAGCACTTTAGCTCTATCTCTAACTCAAGTCTTGTGCATTGGCATCATCGTATCGCCATTACATTAGTAGAAATATTATGTCGTAGAGTATCAGGGGAGGTGGTCTCGGTCCTTGTAGTCTCTGACTCTACCGGGGGGCCTTAGCCCTATCTCTATGGACATTCTGAGGGATGTTGGGGAGAGGCCGTGGATACACTGTTTGGCATTAGGATTGGTTAGTAGCGAGCCCAGTTTGCAAGCCCTCGCTAACAGGGGCTTACGTGTTGGTATAGCATTATATAGCAATAAACGTTAACCTTTGTTGTATAATGTTATGGTAGGGTGGATGGGGACGACGATAAACGTTAACCTTCGGGCGGGCTTCCACACCCTGTGTATAGAGGCGGTGTCAATAAACATTAACCTTTGAGCACCCAACCTTTCTATTGCACATTGCAAACTATAAACCAGACCAAAGAGATAAATGAATGTGCATGCATATGAAATGTTGCATTGTTTTGGCTACTCACTGAGCCGTGTGTTGTGTGCTCACCCCTCGACGTCGAATATTTTTAGTTGATGATGCAGGTTACACAGTTGAAGATTACATGAATGCTTCTACTTACGGGACGGTAGCAGCAATGGATGCTGGAGCTAAAGATGATACACAAGACTCCTCTTGCGAGTGCAACTCGTATGTATTTGACTAGATATTTTTATAGGTTTCTTTATTGGATTTATAAGACATGTATTTGGTACTTAAATATTTATGTCTCAGTTAAACACAGAATAATTTTCTATTATTTATGGATATCATTTTAGTTTTTAGTTCATTTATTTATAAGACTTCCGCTATTGTGTATTTACTCTGATTATGATGTTGAGTATATGAAGGTTCAGGTAACGCGGGGATAGCCTATTTGAGATCCTGGTTGAACCGTTGGTTATTTAGCGGTTCATCACACCATTCTGAAATGTGCGGAATTGGGGTGTGACAGTTCGGGCTGGGCCCCCAGGTGGGATCCAATTTGTATGTTGATCACCATTTTGTAAATTTTATTTCTTTTGGTTTTGTGTTTGGCTCCTCAGCCTTGTCAGCTTATTGCTTAGCCATGGCCGGCTTGTAGTGTGCTCTTCCCCTTTTGGGTTTTAATAAATTTATCTACTTACCAAAAAAAGAAAGAGAGAGTGAGAAGTAGGGAGAGAGAGAGAAAGACATAGAAGTTGAGGGAGAGAGAAAAGAGAGAGAGAGAGAGAGATAAAGAGAGAGAGAGAAAGAGATAGGGAGGTTGAGAAAGAGAGAGAGAGAAGTAGAGACATAGAGAGGGAAGTAGAGAGAGAAGAGACAGAGAGAGAGAGACGATTACTGATTCGAACCCAGATGAAGTTCTGACCATCTGTCAGAGAAAAAAGAACGAATTGATCTTGTAGGATTCCCAAGAAATTCTTCGATTTCTTCGGAAGCAGATGATTATTCATCTGCTTCTCACGTTCCATGAATAGCCGGGACATTGAGGAATATCCAGAAAGGCATTTCGGGAATCGGTCTGATTCTATCTCTGTTCGTCAACCCGATTTAGCGTGGCTTGGATGCCTGTGTTACGATCCGTAAACTGCACTTCGTTAAGAGTTTCATTACGCTTACGGGGTGCGGGGTACTGGCGTTATTCAACTGCGCCGGGATCAGCTTGCGAATTTGTGGCACCGTAGTAGAAGCGCACAATCCATTTCGTAAAGCTTTCCACAGCACGGGAGATAAAGTTCTTTGATCAAGACAAATTTTTAACAAAGAAAGCCGTGAGTGCGGCACGCACCTTTTTGTTTGTTTCGGAGCCGTTTTGGCGGGGCGTACTAAACCCACTACGTACCACACCACCGGGCGGCTCGCTTGAATGCCGAGTCTTCCTCCGCCGCCAACTCAACGTCGTCGTCACATGCAAGATACGGCCAAAAAGTCGTATCGCGCTAGCAGCAATCAAACTACTGCCCGTGCTAACGCGCAACGGTGGTCGTAGATCATCTATAGTTTCCCTAAAAGCTGGGCCAGTCCATTTAAGCGCAAGATACTACCTAACGTTGGAGGACATAGGCTGAGCAGTGTCTTTCGGGGTTTATCGTAGCCCACGGAGCTCTAATCGCACTACCAATCAGTTGCAACGGTTCAAATCCTACTTGGGGAGAATTTCTAGTTATCGCTTTTTGACCTAGCGAAAAAGAGAGACAGAAGTAGAAAGAGAGAAGATAAAGAGAGAAAGGGAGAAAGAGAAAAAGAAAAAGAGAGAGAGAGAGAGAGATGAGAGAGAGAAAAGGTAGGGAGGAGAGGAAGAAAGAGAGAAGTAAGAGAAGTATGAGAGAGAGAGAGAGAGTGAGAAAGAAAGCAGGAGAGAGTGAGAAGTTGAAAGAGAGGGAGAGAGAAAGAGTGAGAAAAGAAATAGAGAGAGAAAGAGAGAGAAGAAGAAAGATGTTATTCCCAGGTTGATACTGAGAGGGGGGTGAATCAGTGAGCACTAAAATCCTTTCCACTATAATGATTTGGCCTGATGCTATGCAAGTTGCTGCCAAGAGCTGATAATCACTTTGTGTTGTGCTGCCTTGAGCTGACTACTTGAGATTTTCTCACAGTCAATTTATCAAACCCATTTCGTGCACACACCAACCACACACCCACAGGTATCCATACCAGGGGCTTGGCCTGCCAAGTGTGTACACCTAGACCTGCAGCACACAGACTTCTAATCCACACTCATAATAACATCCACAGGACACACAATATAATGTGGTTCACCAATCACACACTGTGAGGGCTACTCCACGGGGAAATACCTTAACCAGGGTTTCGCATATACCCAATACTCAACAATAATCCTACGGTTGCACCTACAACCCCGATGCTACAACATCAACCGCATTCACAGCTACAACTGTTTCCTAGGCACCAACCCCAACTCCAGTCAAACACCCACTTGACAGGTTACACAATATATATATCAAATATGATTACAAGCCCTTCCCATATGGCACTGATACAGAAAATAGAGTTTATGTGCGAGATTACCTCCCGATCTTCCTCACTACTGATGCAAGCCTCTCTGTGCTAGCATCTCGGCCTCCTCTCGAGCTACACAGGTCATTCTTCACCACAATGACTCCATTGGACGCTCACAGCTGGTCCACACACTCTCTTCAAGCTTCAACGAAGCTTTCATGGCCTCACACAGGCAGTAGGAGTCACTCTCTCTCTGAGAAGCTTCAATGGAGGGTTTCCTTCAAAATTTCCATTTTTGGCTTTCTGCTCGAGCTCCAACCTCTCCCACTGGCTTCTACATCGAAATACCTTCAGTTTGACATATTATATGCCTCAATCCGAGATCGGACGGCTGAGATATGATCAAAAGAAGTTTGGCCACTGATAACATTCCAAATGAAATCTTCTACCTTGATTCCATGCGCCGCAACGCACATAATCATTTTCGCTTCTGACGTACCGTACGCCGCTGTCGACTTCTGATTGGCGGAGAGGGGATCTTCTGATTTAGACAGCTGGATCGGTCAGATCCCGTCAGCGAAACTCGGTGCCACTTGAAGCCTTCAGATTGGAATCTTCATTGTGGCATTTCATCGAACAGATGATGCGCGCGGCTGCCTGCACGCGGGTTCTATGCGCGCGGCTGGTGCTGTGAGCGTGGCAGGTGCTGTGCGCGCTGCTGGTGCGGTACGTGCTGCTGGTGCGGTACGTGCTGCTGGTGCTGTACGCGCAGCTGCCTGCTATGCGCGCGGCTGCCTGCTATGCGCGCGGCTGGTGCTGTGCGCGCGGCTGCCTGCTGTGCGCGCAACTGGTGCTGTGCGCGCGGCTGCCTGCTGTGCGTGGCATGCTGTGCGCATGGCTCCCTCCATGTGCGTGGCACCTGCTGTGCAGTGCGCATGGCCCTGGCATGTGCATGCTGCTGGGCATGCTGGCATGGCCTGGTGCCACGGGCATCGGCCCTGCTGGCCTGGGCTGGCTGCCATGCTGGCCTGGCCACCCAAAGTGGGACCCACCTGGTCCCCACCCATTCTCTCTCCTCTTTCTCTCTCCTCCATTTTCTCTCTCTTCTTTCTCTCTCTTCTTTCTCTCTCTTCATCTGGGCTTTCTCATCAGCTGAACTGCATTCTCTTCGACTGCTGCATCAACCCGTCACCCTGTCTTGACTGCCCAGTCACCCTGTCTGTCAGAGAGTCCTACAGACACTCTCTCTCCTCTTTTTTTCTCAGATAGGAGCTGTCCACCTGTCTGACCATGCTTGCTGCTGTCTGGACTCTGTCTGCTGTGCCTGCTGAGTTGTCCACTCAGTCTACTGTGCTATCCACTCAGTCTGCTGTGCCTGCTGAGCTACCTGCTGAGCTGTCTACTCTGTCTGCTGTCCACTCAGTCTACTGTGCCTGCTGAGCTGTCTGCTGAGCTGTCCACACTGTCAAACCATGCATGCTGTGCTGTATACATGTTTTGCTTTTCTTTCTATCCTCCTGCATGTCTTGCTGACATTCTCTCTCCTCCATATCATCCTGCCAACTGTCTAGAGATTGCCAACAATGACAACACACACAATACAAAGTTGCTGACAACATCACAACTTGGCCAAGGTTCCAACAATCTCCTCCTTTGGAATTGTTGGCAACCTACCTATATGATATCTCCACATGATATCAAGTACTAACACCACACAGCCTTTCTCAACCTTTCTCTCCCCCTTTGACAACAAGTCCCAAAGGGCATAGCCTCACCTATATAGACTCCCCTTAGAAATGCTCCCCCATCATAGGTGCTCTTCCTTCATAGGAACTCTTCTTACATAGCCTCACCTGTGGGAGTGCCCACCGCATCTTTCCAATCCCACAGATGAAAGATGATGCTGTGTAGACATCAACTCCCCCTTTCATCACTGCTCCCCCTATATCAGAACTTCCTCTGAATGGACTCACCTATAGGAGTGCCCATCGCATCTTTCCAATCCCATAGATGAACAATGATGTATTTCAGATACCAACTCCCCCTACATCTGTACCATCTCCAAAGAACTAAGAGTCACAACTCTTAACTTGACTTTAGAGTCACTCAACTGAGTTCTTTGAGAAGATCTTTTTGAAGACATCTGCCACTTGATCACCACTGACTGTAGCTATTAAACTCTTCTCCTGCTTTGCTAGGCCACAAAACCTTTAAAAAAAAGGATGCACTGCCACTAGTGCCCTTTTCTGTCATCAACATACTTGGCCAAGCACATAGCTAGTAGACAATCAGTTTTCTGAAAGAACATATAGGTTGCCCTGTGTTCTTGTCCCTTGTGCCACTACTCTCCCTTTTTCAACATTTTTTTTATCATAAAACCATTTTTGGTGAAGGTTATTTCATTTCCTTGATCACAAACTTGACTCACACTCAAGAGATTGTGTTTCAGGCCATTGACTAGTAAAACCTTCTGGGATTTCAATTGTGCACTGCAGATGTTGACTGTTCCTCTTCCTTTGATCCTTGCACCATCATTGTTTCCAAATCTAACTGAACCACCTGCTTCAGCATTCAGACTTGAAAAAATCTTTCTATCCCCTGTCATGTGAGTGGAGCACCCACTGTCTAAGATCCATGGTGTAGGTCTACTTTCGGCTTTAGGAGTTGTCTGTACAATTAAGGATTTATTTCCCTTTTTCTTGCTCTTTTCAACGCACACTACTTTTTCTTTCATTGTGATGGGTTTTCTTGCCTTTTCTTTCACAACTCTTTCTTCTCTTTGAGTTGGTCTTCTAGGAGTATTTCTTCTAATGTTCCCTCTTGGTTTCCTTTGATATGAAAGAAGTGTCTGACAATTTCTGGCTATGTGACCAAATCTCTGACACCTGAAGCATTCAATCTTTTCTTCTGCCAAAGGAGCAAATCTGTTTCTGCTTGTGAACACTGGTTGTCTAACTTGTCTTCTACATTCTACAATTTTGTGTCCATAACCTTCACAGCCATAACAGTACCCTTTGAAGCTCTCTCTTTTCCTGGGATTTTTGTCTTGCTTCCTTTGCCTGTGCTGGTTAACTGTACTGATGCCATCTCTGTCAGTTTTGTTCTCAAATTGTTTCTCAACATGTGACCTCATCTATTTTGCTTTGACAAACACAATGGGGTTCTCAACAGACCCTTTACCTTGAGCTTTTTCTGTCCTCTGCTTCTCATAACCAAGTCCAGACTTGATGTGAGATGACCTATGGTAGCTTAGAATCTCATCATGAATATTCTCCTCTTCCATTTGTGAGCAGTCATCCTCAATCTCTTGATCTGTTACTATCTTCTCCTTTGATTTTAGGATAGATACTGATGGAGATGATGTTGTTGCTTCCATGTAACTCCTGTTTTCCCTCACAGAGCTTGCAAGCTCAGTTTCTAGTCTCAGAATCTCTTCCTCAAGCTTTGCACATTCATCTGATTTTGAGGACAGCCCAATATTTAGATCATTTGCTATCTTCTTTGATTCTTCAGTGGTGACTTTCAGTTGATTGATCAGATCAGTTGCTTCATTATATTGATCATTTAAATTTTTGTTCTTTTTCCTCTCTATTCTGAGTTCTGTAAGAGCTGCAAATAATTCAGCCTCAAGATCAAGCTCTTCTTCAGCTCCATCTTTCTTTTTAGATTTTTTTCTTCTTCCCTTAAAGCTCATTAAGAAGGACCATGAAGAGGACCTCATCATCATCATCCTCTGTTGATTCATCTGAGGAATATTTGTTCTTCTTTGCAAGCAGACTTTTCTTCTTGGGCACAAATTTTTTCTTTCCTCTCTGGTCTTGACTCTCTTTGGGTTCTTCATCATCAGAGTCATAGACTCTTCCCTTCTTCTGACATTTGGACGCAAAGTGTCCTAGGCCTCCACAGTTGAAACATCTCATGGTTGACTTGCCTTTATACTTGTCACTCATTTTCTTTAATTTTCTGGTTAGATAAGCTATAAGCTCATCATCTGAGTCATCAGAATCACTATTGTCTTCTGCTCTTGACTTCTCTGCTGGTTCTTTAATTTTTAACTTCTTTATAGATTCAAAAGCAGCTTCTTTTTCCACTGGCACTGGTTCTATCACTCTCATCTCATAAGTGGTCAGGATGCCATGTAGCTCAT
The DNA here is from genome assembly GCA_028583415.1 of Protea cynaroides. Lineage (NCBI taxonomy): Eukaryota > Viridiplantae > Streptophyta > Magnoliopsida > Proteales > Proteaceae > Protea > Protea cynaroides. The sequence goes on from JAMYWD010001630.1 coordinate 42,065, forward strand.
CAATGGTTAAATTGTCCAAGGTGGTAATTTCTTCAAGTGCAGACACTTTTGCATTATACATCTTGGGCAGGGTTCTCAATACCTTCTTGACAACATGAACTTCCTTCAGCTCTTCCCCCAGTGCTCTGATTGCGTTGGTGACTCCATTCACTCTATTGAGATAGACCTCAATGTTTTCTTCCTCAGTCATCTTCAGACTCTCAAACTGTGATCTAAGGATTTGCAATTTTGCCTCTTTGATTTTGCTATCTCCTTCATGTACACCCTTCAGCTTGTCCCAGATTTCTTTGGATGTAGGACAGCTGATAACTCTAGTGAGCTCATTGCTCACAAGTGAAGCCAGAAGGGTTGTGACTGCCTTGGCTTCATTTTCTCTCTTCTTCATCTCCACTATATCAGTGATGTCTTCTGTGGTGTGCTTGTAGCCGTTCTTCACTGCTAGCCATACTCCATAGCCTTGAGCTATCAAATATGCTTGCATTCTCACTTTCCACACACTATAGTTGGACCCATCAAATATAGGACTTCTTCCATTCTTGTGGTGGTCTTCACTGGATGCCATTTCTCAGTCTCAATTCACTGTCTGTACCCGAAGCTGTTAGTCATCCTCCCTGGGGAACTCAGCTCTGATACCAATTGTTATTCCCAGGTTGATACTGAGGGGGGGGGGTGAATCAGTGACCACTAAAATCCTTTCCACTATAATGATTTGGCCTGATGCTATGCAAGTTGCTACCAAGAGCTGATAATCACTTTGTGCTGTGCTGCCTTGAGCTGACTACATAAGATTTTCTCACAGTCAATTTATCAAACACATTTCATGCACACACCAACCACACACCCATAGGTATCCATACCAGGGGCTTCGCCTGCCAAGTGTGTACACCCAAACCTGCAGCACACAGACATATAATCCACACTCATAATAACATCCACAGGACACACAATATAATGTGGTTCACCAATCACACACTGTGAGAGCTACTCCACGAGAAAATACCCTAACCAGGGTTTCGTATATACCCAATACTCAACAATAATGCTACGGTTGCACCTACAACCCCGATGCTACAACATCAACCGCATTCACAGCTACAACTGTGTCCTAGGCCCCAACCCCAACTCCAGTCAAGCACCCACTTGACAGGTTACACAATATATATATCAAATATGATTACAAACCCTTCCCATATGGCACTGATACAGAAAATAGTGTTTTTGTGTGAGATTATCTTCTGGTCTTGCTCACTACTGATGCAAGCCTCTCTGTGCTAGCATCTCGGCCTCCTCTCGGGGTACACAAGTCATTCTTCACCACAATGACTCCATTGGACGATCACAGCTGGTCCACACACTCTCTTCAAGCTTCAACGAAGCTTTCATGGCCTCACACAGGATGTAGGAGTCACTCACTCTCTTTGAGAAGCTTTAATGGAGGGTTTCCTTTAAAATTGCCATTTTTGGGTTTCTACTCAAGCACCAACCTCTCCCACTGGCTTCTACATCGAAATACCTTTAGTTTGACATATTATAGGCCTCAATCCAAGATCGGACGGCTGAGATATGATCAAAAGAAGTTTGACCACTGATAACATTCCAAATGGAATCTTCTACCTTGATTCCATGCGCCGCGATGCACATAATCATTTCCGCCTCTGATGTACCATACGCCGCTGTCGACTTCTGATTGGCGGAGAGGGGATCTTCTGATTTAGACCGCTGGATTGGTCAGATCCCGTCAGTGAAACTCGGTGCCACTTGAAGCCTTCAGATTGGAATCTTCATTGCAGCATTTCATCGAACAGATGATGCGCGCGGCTGCTGCGCACGCGGGTACCGCGGCGCGGCGGCTGGGTCTGCGGAGAGCGGGCGGTTGCCGGGCGAAGCGCTCGCTGCTGCGGCGCGCTGCCATGCTGGCCTGGCCACCCAAAGTAGGACCCACCTGGTCCCCACCCATTCTCTCTCCTCTTTATCACTCCTTTATTTTCTCTCTCTTCTTTCTCTCTCTTTATCTGGGCTTTCTCATCAGCTGAACTGCATTCTCTTCGACTGCTGCATTAACCTAGTCACCCTGTCTTGACTGCCCAGTCACCCTATCTGTCAAAGAGTCCTACAAACACTCTCTCTCCTCTTTCTTTCTCAGATAGGAGCTGTCCACCTTCCGCTGTGCTCGCCGAGCTGTCCACTCGGGCCTACTTTGCTATCCACTCGGTTTGCTATGCCCGTCGAGCTATCCATCGAGCTGTCCACTCGCCATCGTGCCTCGCGGAGCTATCCACCGAGCTGTCCACACCGTCAAACCATGCATGTTGTGTTGTATACATGTTTCGCTTTTCTTTCTATCCTCCTACATGTCTTCTCGACATTCTCACTCCTCCATATCATCCCGCTTAACTGTCTATAGGTTGCCAACAATGACAACACCCACAATACAAAGTTTCTGACAACATCACAACTTGGCCAAGGTCCAACAAAAGAGAATAGGGAGAGAGAGTGAAGTAGAGAGAGGTTGAGAGAGAAGTAGACAGAGAGAAAGAGACAGAAGAGACAGATAGAGAAAGAGAAGGAGAGAGAGACAGGGAGAAGTAGAGAGAGAAAAAAGTAGAGGGAGAGAGAACAGAGAAGTATAGATAGAGAAGTAGAGAGAAAGAGAGCGAGAGATAGAGGAAGAGAGAGAGAAATAGGAAGATAGAGAGATGGAGAAGTAAAACAAGAGAGAATTAGAGAGAGAAAAAGAGACAAAAAAGAGAGACAGAGAGAGACAAAGAGGGAAAAAGGGAGATAGAGAGGGAGAGAGGGAGCGAGAGAGAGAGAGAGAGAGTAATGAGAGAGAGAGAGAGAAAGAAAAGAGAGAGAGAGAGAGAGAAGTAGAAGGAGAGGGAGGGAGAGAGAGAAAGCGAGAGAGAAGTAGATGGATGGAGAGAAAGAGAGAGAGGGAGAGAGAGGGGTAGAAAGAGAAAGGGAGAAAGAGAGAGAGAGAAAAGTAGAAAGAGAGAGAGAATGAATGAGAGAGAGAAGTAGAGAGAGAGTGGGAGAGAAGTAGAGAGAGAAAGAGAGAGTGGGAGAAAGAGAGAGAAGTAAGAAGAGAGAGAGAGAGAGAGAGAGAGAAAGAGGGGTAGAAAGAGAGGATGGGGGAGGGGTAAAAAGAGAGAGTGAGAAGGAGAGAGAGAGAGAGAGGGAGAGAGAGAAAGAGAAAGAGAGAGAAAGAGAGATAAGTAGGAAGAGAAGTAGAATGAGAGAGAGAAAAAGTGAGTGAGGAGTTGTAAGAAAGAGAGAGAAAGAGAGAGAGAGAGAGAGAGGAAGAGAGAGATGGAAAAGTTGAAAGAGGGAAAGAAAGAGAGAGACAGAGAGTAGGAAGAGAGAGAGATGGAGATGTAAAATGAGAGAGAAGTAGAGAGAGAAAGAGATTAGAAATAGAGAGAGACTGAGAGAGAAAAAGAGAGAGGGAAAAGTAGAGAAAGAAAAGTAGAGAGAGGGAGAGAAAGAGAGAGGGAGAAGTTGTGAGGGTGAGAATAAGAAGAAAGGCAGACAGAAGAAGAAGAAAGAAGGTGATGTAGAAAAAGAGAGTGAGAAGTTAGAAGAGAGAGAGACGGAGAAGTAGAATGAGAGAGAGAGAGAGACAGAAGTAGAGGGACAAAAAAGAAAGAGAGATAGGGAGAGAGATAAGTGGAGAGAGAGAAAGGGAAAGAGAGACAGGGAAGTTGGGTGAGAAGGAAGGGAGAGAGAGAGAGATATAAAGAGAGAGAAGTAGAGAGATGCAGAGAGAAAGAGAAGTAGAAAGGGAAAGAGAGACAGAGAGACAGAGAAAGAGGGATAGACAGAGAGAGAGAAGTTGACAGAGAAAGAAAGAGAGGGAAGTAGGAAGAAAAATTGAGAGAGAGAGAGAGAAGGAGAGGGAAGTAGGAAAAGAAATAGAGAGAGGGAGAGAGAGAGAGAAAAAGTGAGTGAGGAGTTGCAAGAAATAGAGAGAAAGAGAGAGAGAGAGGGAAAAGTAGAAAGAGAGAAAGAAAGAGAGAGATGGAGAAGTAAAATGAGAGAGAAGTAGAGAGAGGGAGAAAGAGATTAGAAAGAGAGAGAGACTGAGAGAGAAAAAGGGAGAGAGAGGGAAAAGTAGAGAAAGAGAAGTAGAGAGAGGGAAAAGTAGAGAAAGAGAGAGAGGGGGAGAAAGTTGTGAGGGTGAGAAGAAGAAGAAAGGCAGAGAGAAGAAGAAGAAAGAAGGTGATGTAGAAAGAGAGGGCGAGAAGGGAGAGAGAGAGAGAGAGTGACGGAGACGTAGAATGAGAGAGAGAGATGTAGAGGGACAGAGAAGAAAAGAGAGATAGAGAGAGAGAGAAAAGTGGAGAGAGAGAGAAAGGGAAAGAGAGACAGGGAAATTGGGTGAGAAGGGAGGGAGAGAAAAAGAGATATAGAGAGAGAAGTTGAGAGACGTAGAGAGAAAGAGTAGAAAGGGAAAGAGAGACAAACGGACAGGGATAGAGAGAGACAAAGAGAGAGAAGTTGACTGAAAAACAAAAAGAGAAGAGAGAAGTAGAAAGGGGGAGAGAGAGAGAGAGAAAGAGAGAGAGAGAGAGAGAGAGAGAGAGTAGAATGACAAAGAGAGAGAGAGAGAAGTAGAGTGATAGAGTGGGAAGTAGAGAGAAAAGAGAGAGAGAAGTAAAAAGAGGGACAGAAGTAGAAAGAGAGAAGAAAGTAAAAGAGAGAGAAAGGGTAAGAGTGCGTATAAGAGAGAATGAGTAGTAGAAAGATAAGAGAGAGAGAGAGAGAGAGAGAGAGCAAAAAGTAGAGAGGTTGAGAGAGAGAAGAAGAATGAGAGAAATAGATTGGACAGAGAGAGAAAGAGAGAGAGCGGGGTAGAAAGAGAGTGAGAGAGAAGTGGAAGAGAGAGAGAGAAAAAGAAAGGGAGAAAAGTAGAAAGAAAGAGAGAGAGAGAAAGAGAAAAAAGTGGAGAGAGAGAGAGAGAAAGAGAGTGAGAGTTGTAAGAAAGATAGAGAAAGAGAGAGAAAGAGGCAGAGAGAGAAATGTAGAAAGTGAGAAAGAAAGAGACAGAGAGAGAGAAGCCGAAAAAGAGAGATAGAGAAAGAGAAGTGAAAGAGAGGGAGAAATAGCAAGAAAGAGAGAGTGAGCAAGAGAGAGAAGTAGAAAGAAAGAGAGTGGTAGCCGTAAAATGAGAGAGAACTAGGGAGAGAGAGAAAGCGAGTAGAAAGGGAGAGAGAGAGGGCGAGAGAGAGTGAGAGAGAAATGAAAGAGATAGAAAGGGAGAGAGAGAGGGCGAGAGAGTGAGAGAGAAATGAAAGAGATAGAGAAGTGGATAGAAAGAGAGATAAAAGTTGAAAAGAGAGAGAGAGTGTGTGAATTAGAAAGAGAAAGAGAGAGGGAGAGAAGTAGAGAGAGAGAAGTGGAGAAGATAGGAGAGATAGAGAGAGAGATAGAAAGAAGTAGTGAGAGAGAGAAGAAGAAGAAAGGGAGAGAGAAGAAGAAGAAAGTGGGAGATGTAAAAGAGAGAGTGAGAAGTAGGGAGAGAGAGAAAGATAGAGAAGTATAGAGAGAGAGAAGTAGAGGGAGAGAGAAAAGAGAGAAAGTGAGAGAGAGAGAGAAGGAGAGAGGGAGAAGAGAGAGAGAGAGAGGTTGAAAGAGAGAGAGAAAAGTGAGAGAGAGAGTGAAAGAAAGAGAGAGAAGTAGAAAGAGAGAGAAAGGGAGAAAGAGAGAGAGAAAGAGTGAGAGAAAGAGTAAGAAGTGGAGAGAGAGAGAGAGAGAGAGAGTTGTAAGAAAGAGAATGAAAGGGAGAGAGAGGAAGAGAGAGAGAGAAAAGTAGAAAGTGAGAAAGAAAGAGATAGAGAGAGCGAAGCAGAAAAAGAGAGACAGAGAAAGAGAAGTGAAAGAGAGGGAGAAATAGCAAGAAAATAGAGTGAGCGAGAGAGAGAAGTAGAAAGAAAGGGAGTGGTTGCCATAAAACGAGAGAGCACTAGGGAGAGAGAGAAAGCGAGTAGGAAGGGAGAGAGAGAGAGAGGGAGAGAGAGGGAGAGAAATGAAAGAGATAGAGAAGTGGATAGAAAGAGAGATAAAAGTTGAAAAGAGAGAGTGAGTATGTGAATTAGAAAGAGAAAGAGGGAGGGAGAGAAGTAGAGAGAGAGAAGTAGAGAAGATAGGAGAGATAGAGAGAGAGAGAAGTGGAGGGAGGGAGAGATAGGAGAGATAGAGAGAAAGAGAGAGGGCAAAAAGTAGTAAGAGAGAGAAGAAGAAGAAAGGGCGAGAGAAGGAGAAGAATGTGGGAGATGTAGAAAGAGAGAGTGAGAAGTAGGGAGAGAGAGAAAGACAGAGAAGTATAAAGAGGGAGAAAAGTTGAGGGAGAGAGAAAAGAGAGAGAGAGGGAGAGAGAGAGAGAGAGAAAGAGAGAGAGAGAGAGAGAGAGAGAGAGAGAGAGAGAGAGAGAGAGGTTGAAAGAGAGAGGGAAAAGTGAGAGAGAGAGAGAGAGAAAGAAAGAGAGAGAAGTAGAAAGAGAGAGAGAAAGAGAGAGAAGTGGAGAGAAAGAGAGAGAAAGAGAGTAAGTGTTGTAAGAAAGAGAGAGAAAGAGAGATAGTCAGAGAGAGAGAAAAGTAGAAAGTGAGAAAGAAAGAGACAGAGAGAGAGAGAAGTAGAAAGAGATTAGAGAAAGAAAAGTAAAAGAGAGGGAGAAGTAGCAAGAAAGAGAGAGTGAGAGAGAGAGAAGTAGAAAGAAAGAGAGTGGGAGACGTTAAATGAGAGAGAACTAGGGAGAGAGAGAAAGTGAGTAGAAAGGGAGAGAGAGATATAGAGAGAGAGAAATGAAAGAGATAGAGAAGTGGCGAGAAGGAGCAATAATTGTTGAAAAGAGAGAGAGAGTGTGTGTAAATTTGAAAGAGAAAGAGAGAGAGAGAGAAGTAGAGGGAGAGAGAAGTGGAGAGAGGGAGAGATAGGAGAGATAGAGAGAGAGAAAGAAGTAGTAAGAGAGAGAAGAAGAAGAAAGGGTGAGAGAAGAAGAAAGAGGGAGATGTAGAAAGAGAGAGTGAGAAGTAGGGGAGAGAGAAAGACAGAGAAGTATAAAGAGAGGGAGAAGTAGAGGGAGAGAGAAGAAGATTGAGAAAGAGAGGGAGAGAGGAGAGAGAGAGAGAGAGAGAGAGAGGGAGAGAGAGAAAAAAGAAAGAGAGTAAAGAGAGAGTAGTGGAAAGAGAGAGAGAGAAAAAAAGGGAGAGAAGTAGAAAGAGAGATAGAGAGAAAGAGAGAGAAGTGGAGTGAGAGAGAGAAAAAGAGTGTGAGGATTGTAAGAAAGAGAGAGGCAGAGAAAGTGAAAAGTAGAAAGTGAGAAAGAAAGAGATAGAGAGAGAAGCTAAAAGAGAGACAGAGAAGGAGAAGAAAAAGAGAGGGATAAGTAGCAAGAAAGAGAGAGTGAGAGAGAGAAGTAGAAAGAAAAAGAGTGGGGGACTTAAAACGAGAGTGAATGAGGGAGAGAGAGAAAGCGAGTAGAAAGGGAGAGAGAGAGAATGGGTGAGAGAGAGAGAGAGAAATGGAACAGATAGAGAAGTGGAGAGAAAGAGAGATAAAAGTTGAAAAGAGAGAGATTATGGATTAGAAAGAAAAAGGGAAAGAGAGAGAAGTAGAGAGAGTGAGAAATGGAGAGAGGGAGAGGTAGGGGAGATAGAGAGAGAGAAAGAAGTAGTGAGAGAGAGAAGAAGAAGAAAGGTAGTGAGAAGAAGTAGAAAGAGGGAGATGTAGAAAGATAGAGTCAGAAGTAGGGAGAGAGAGAAAGACAGAGAAGTATAAAGAAAGAGAGAAGTAGAGGGAGAGAGAAAAGTGAGAGAGAGAGAGAGAGAGAGAGAGAGAGAAAGAGAGAGAGATAAAGAGAGAGACAGGGAAAGAGATTGGGAAGTTGAGAAAGAGAGAGAGAGAATTAGAGAGATAGAGAGGGAAGTAGAGAGAAAAGAGACAGACAGAGACGAAAGTAAAAAGAGAGACATAAGTAGAAAGAGAGAAGATAAAGAGAGAAAGAGAGAAAGAGAAAAGGAAAGAAAGAGAGAGAGAGAGAGAGAGAGAGAGAGAGAGAGAGAGTATGAGAGAGAGTGAGAGAATTAGAAAGATTAGAGAGGGAGAGAGAGAAAGAGTGAGTGAGTATAAGGGAGAGAGAATTTGAAATATTAGAGAGGGAAAGAGAGAGAGAGTGTGTGAGATAGAGAGAGTGAGAAAGAAAGCAGGAGAGAGTGAGAAGTTGAATGAGAGGGAGTCACAAAGAGAGAGAAAAGAAATAGAGAGAGAGAAAGAGAGAGAAGAAGAAAGAGAATAGGGAGAGAGTGTGGAGAGGTACAAAGAGGTTGAGAGAGAGAGAAGTACGAAGAGAGACGGATAGAGAAAGAGAAAGAGAGAGAGACAGGGAGAAGTAGAGAGAGGGAGAGAAAAGTAGGGGAGAGAGAACAGAGAAGTATAGATAGAGAAGTAGAGAGAAAGAGAGCGAGAGATAGAGGGAGAGAAAGAGAAAAGTAAAAAGGGAGAGGGAAAACTTGGAAGGGAGAGAGATGGAGAAGTAAAACGAGAGAGAATTAGAGAGAGAAAAAGAGATTAAAAAGAGGGACAAAGAGAGACAAAGAGGGAAAAAGGGAGAGAGAGAGGGAGAGAAAGAGAGGGAGCGAGAGAGAGAGTAAAGAAAAGAGAGAGAGAGAGAAAGAAAGAGGGAGAGAGAGGGAGAAGTAGAAGGTGAGGGAGTGAGAGAGAGAAAGCGGGAGGGAAGTAGACAGAGAGAAAGAGACAGAAGAGACAGATAGAGAAAGAGAAAGAGAGAGATAGGGAGAAGTAGAGAGTGAAAAGTAGAGGGAGAGAGAACAGAGAAGTTTGGATAGAGAAGTAGAGAGAAAGAGAGCGAGAGATAGAGGGAGAGAAAAAGAAAAGTAAAAAGAGAGAGAGAAAAGTAGGAAGAGAGAAAGATTGAGAAGTAAAACGAGAGAGAACTAGAGAGAGAAAAAGAGATTAAAAAGAGAGAAAAAGACAGACAGAGAGGGAAAAAGGGAGAGAGAGAGAGGGGAGAAGGAGAGGGAGCGAGAGAAAGAGAGAGAGTAATGAAAGAGAGAGAGAGAGAGAGAGAGAGAGAGAGAAGTAGAAAGAGAAAAGAGAAAGAGAGAGGGAGAGAGAGAGAGAGAAAAGTAAAAGGTGCGGGAGGGGAGAGAGAAAGGTGAGAGTAAAAAAAGAAGAGTGAGAGAGAGAGAGGTAAGAGTAAAAAGGGAGAGAGAGAGGGAGAGAGGTAAAAATAGTGAAAGTAAGAATAAGAAAGAGAGAAAGAGAGGGAGAGAGAGAGAGAGAGAGAGAGAGAGAGAGAGAGAGAGAGAAAGAAAGAAAGCAGGAGAGAGTAAGAAGAAGAGAGAGAGGAGAGAGAGAGAAGAAAGAGAGAGAGAGAAAGAGAGACTAAAAAGAGAGAGAGATAGGGAGAGATGCAAAGAGAGTGAGAAAAAGGAAAGGGAAGGGAGACAGCAAAAAGTTGAGAGGTTGAGAGAGAGAAGAAGAATGAGAGAAATAGATTGGACAGAGAGAAAGAGAGAGAACGGGGTAGAAAGAGAGTGAGGGAGAAGTGGAAAGAGAGAGAGAGAAAAAGAAAGGGGGAAAAGTAGAAAGAAAGAGAGAGAGAGAGAAAGAAAAGGAGAAAAGTAGAAAGAAAGAGAGAGAGAGAGTTGTAAGAAAGATAGAGAAGGAGAGAGAAAGAGGCAGAGAGAGAAATGTAGAAAGTGAGAAAGAAAGAGAGAGAGAGAGAAGAAAAAAAGAGAGACAGAGCAAGAGAGGTTGAGAGAGAGAAGAAGAATGAGAGAAATAGAGTGGAGAGAGAGAGAGAGAAAGAGAGAGAGAGAGAGAGAGGGGTAGAAAGAGGGTGAGAGAAGTAGATTGAGAGAGTGAGAGAGAGAGAAAGAAAGAGAGAAAAGTATAAAGAAAGAGGGAGAGAAAGAGAGAAAATTGGAGAGAGAGAGAGAAAGAGAGTGAAAGAGACAGAGAGAGAAATGTAGAAAGTGAGAAAGAAAGAGACTAAGAGAGAGAAGTCGAAAAAGAGAGACCAAGAAAGAGAAGTGAAAGAGAAGTGAAAGAGAAGTGAAAGAGAGGGAGAAATAGCAAGAAAGAGAGAGTGAGCGAGAGAGAGAAGTAGAAAGAAAGAGAGGGTAGCCGTAAAATGAGAGAGAACTAGGGAGAGAGAGAAAGCTAGTAGAAACGGGAGAGAGAGAGGGCGAGAGAGAGTGAGAGAGAAATGAAAGAGATAGAGAAGTGGATAGAAAGAGAGATAAAAGTTGAAATGAGAGAGAGTATGTGAATTAGAAAGAGAAAGAGGGAGGGAGAGAAGTAGATAGAGAGAGAAGTGGAGAAGAGAGGAGAGATAGAGAGAGTGATAGAAAGAAGTAGTGAGGGAGAGAAGAAGAAGAAAGGGAGAGAGAAGAAGAAGAAAGTGGGAGATGTAAAAAGAGAGAGTGAGAAGTAGGGAGAGAGAGAAAGACAGAGAAGTGTAGAGAGAGAGAAGTAGAGGGAGAGAGAAAAGAGATAGAGGGAGAGAGAGAGAGAAAAGGAGGGAGGGAGAAGAGAGAGAGAGTGGTTGAAAGAGAGAGAGAAAAGTGAGAGAGAGAGTGAAAGAAAGAGAGAGAAGTAGAAAGAGAGATGGAAAGGGAGAAAGAGAGAGAAAAAGAGTGAGTGTAAGAGTAAGAAGTGGAGAGAGAGAGAGAGAGAGTGAGAGTTGTAAGAAAGGGAATGAAAGGGAGAGAGGAAGAGAGAGAGAGAAAAGTAGAAAGTGGGAAAGAATGAGACAGAGAGAGTGAAGCAGAAAAAGAGAGACAAAGAAAGAAAAGTGAAAGAGAGGGAGAAATAGCAAGAAAATAGAGTGAGCGAGAGAGAGAAGTATAAAGAATGGGAGTGGTTTTCGTAAAACGAGAGAGCACTAGGGAGAGAGAGAAAGCGAGTAGGAAGGGAGAGAGAGAGAGAGGGAGAGAGAGGAGAGAAATGAAAGAGATAGAGAAGTGGATAGAAAGAGAGATAAAAGTTGAAAAGAGAGAGTGAGTATGTGAATTAATTGAAAGAGAAAGAGGGAGGGAGAGAAGTAGAGAGAGGGAGTGGGGAGAAGATAGGGAGAGAGAGGAGAGAGAGAGTAGTGGAGGGAGGGAGAGATAGGAGAGATAGAGAGAAAGAGAGAGGGAAAAACAAGTGAGAGAGAGAAGAAGAAGAAAGGGAGTGAGAAGGAGAAGAATGTGGGAGAGATGTAGAAAGAGAGGAGGGGGAAGTAGGGAGAGAGAGAAAGACAGTAGAAGTATAAAGAGGGGAGAAATAGTAGGGAGAGAGAAATGAGAGAGAGCGGGAGAGAGAGAGAAAGAGAGAGAAAAAGAGAGAGAGAGAGAGAGAAAGAGTTGAGAGAGAGGTTGAAAGAGAGAGGGAAAGTGAGAGAGAGAGAGAGAGAGAGAAAGAAAGAGAGAGAAGTAGAAAGAGAGAGAGAAAGAGAGAAGTGGGAGAGAGAGAGAAAGAAAGTGTTGTAAGAAAGAGAGAGAAGGAGAGATATAGAGAAGGAGAATGAGAGGAGAAAGTGAGAAAGAAAAAGACAGAGAGAGAGAGAAAAGTGATCGTAGGAGAGAAGTAGAAGAGAGGGAGAAGTAGCAAGAAAGAGAGAGGAGAGAGAGAGAAGTAGAAAGAAATAGAGTGGGAGACGTTAAATGAGAGAGAATTAGGGAGAGAGAAAGAGAGAAAGGGAGAGAGAGATATAGAGAGAGAGAGAGAGAAATGAAAGAGATATTGAAGTGGCGAGAAGGAGAGATAATTATTGAAAAGAGAGAGAGAGAGTGTGTAAATTTGAAAGAGAAAGAGAGAGAGAGAGAGAAGTAGGGAGAGAGAAGTGGAGAGAGGGGAGAGATAGGGAGAGATAGAGAGAGAGAGAGTAGTAAGAGAGAGAAGAAGAAGAAAGGGTGAGATAAGAAGAAAGAGGGAGATGTAGAAAGAGAGAGTGAGATGTAGGGAGGGAGAGAAAGACACAGAAGTATAAAGTATAAAGAAAGAGAGAAGGAGAGAGAGAAAAGAGAGAGAGTGAGGAGAGAGGGAGAGAGGGAGAGAGAGAAGAGAGAGAGAGAAAGAGAGAAAGAGAGAGAGAGAGTAGAAAGA